>BQNB010086749.1:0-28103 GCA_026074375.1 Tanacetum coccineum | reverse complement strand
ATAAGGAAACTTTTGTAAATGAGTGAGGGGTAGTATAAGGATTTTGTATAACCCCCATTCAATAACTGTACACTAAAAAGGAGGATCTGAGGGATCGGTTCATCCATTTTTTTTCTATATACTCCCAAGCAACCTAACCCCCAATATAAATTAATCTTTCTCCCAATCATTCTCAGATCACCATCATAAGCCTCCGCATCGATTCTATGCATCTTTGTTAATCACTTAATCATATGTTCATAAATTCGTATGGGGAATGAGGTGTGATAATATCAACAAACATGTACAAGATCCCATTCATCCCTTTAGTGGGATAATGATGACCCACCCACTGATTGAAACAAAAAAAAGATTCTTCATTCTCACATTCCCTCTCGTTAACATTGTTAACTTTTTATCCCATCCTAATTTTTTGATAATGGGAATTTCTAGAATTCAATTAGGTGATATTTATTTGTTTCTAATAAATACGTGCAGGTTTTTATACATATCCATATTTGATTTGTGGTCATTACATCACAAAGCGATCCGGTGTACCATGATTGTTCAAAGTATGAGGTTCGTTTGATTTGTATTTGTTTTATGTATACACTAGAGATTTACATATATCCATTCGGGATTTTTTTTGAAGTCTTTTTATATTTGTCGGGAAATCATTTCCTTGTTTGTTTTTAAAAATATTTATTTAGTTTTAATTTATATATTGGTTCAATTTTGATTATTGATTTTAAGGATAAATCTACTTCATGAGTTAATTATGTTGCTACTGTTATGAAGTTATATGTTGTCATGAAACTTACAAAAGTAAATGCACATGTATTTATTCAAAGCGTTTTGTTAGTCTAATTGTTTAAAATGTCTCATGTATTTGCTTAAACCAAGCTAAAAACGTTAATGAAGATGTCCTAAGTTTTCTAGCTTTTATTCATGCAATCATGCTATTTACTTTGATTTTTTGCTTCGTCTCATGCGTGTTGTTGTGTGTTGCTATATGTATTATATAGTGTAACAAGAACTTGATGGCCCTTTAAGAAGAATGAAGATGGACATGATGAAGAAGATTAAACTAGCGAGGATGGTGGAGACAACAAGCTAGTGTACATGTGTGTGGTATACATCGATGACTATACATGTGCATACCTCAAAAGGATGTCGTCTTTGACGAATATACATATGCACGCCTCAAAATAAATGTCGTTGTTGATGTAATACTTGTGTCTTTGTGAATTTCTATTGACACATTCAAGATAATGAAAGTGGTATGCACATGTACTCAAAGTTAGTTTCTAATTTACTTTATTTGTGAGAGAATCGTTGGAGGTTTGAAATAGTACATATTTATTTGGTTCTTTCAGTAAATATTGAGCATATATTTGTGTGAAATAGGTGTTGGACGTGATACTGGATTTGCAACGAGAAGTCGAAGACGCTGTACGTATGCAAATACAAAAGTTAAAGTTTAGTGTTCAATAAAGTTCATTGTTCATGTATGCATGATTAAATTTGAAGTTGTTGCGGTTCAAGATAAAGTTTTCTTGGTTCAAGATATTACAGCGTGCAATGCACATGTGTATTTTAATCTTGTTTATCTCGTTAGGCAACTATAATTTCATACTAAATGAACCGAAATACCTTGCTTCAAAATAGAAATTGGTATAAAGGGTTGCAACTTGTTAGTAAATGCACATGTATTCACTTACGAAAAATGTCTAAGGGCTCATGTCGACAGCTTACGATGTAAAAGATGTTATCCAAGACAATCACATACATGTGGATTACGTTATATAAAAAGAAAAACGTACAATTTACTTGAATAATATTTGTTTTCCACTTAAAATTTGAAATCAGAAATATAATACACATGCATTTTCATAAATATTTATCAATACATGTAGTCATGCGTAATGTATCTATCAGTTTTTTCTAATATTATTTATAAAAAAATTAGTTCCCATGCATATGTATCTACCTATTTTTTCAGATATTATTTCTAAAAAAAATTTTAGCTCCCATGCACATGTATCTACCTAGTTTTTCTAATATTGTTTATATAAAAATTAGTTCCCATTCAGTATTCTGTGTAAATGTAAATAACATATCATAGACTAGTGAAAATGACGAAAACAAAATATAATTATGCTATAGGAATTAATGAGGATATTACGGCAAGTAAAACAGTTTCGAAAGAATTAATGTAAGACTAAGAAAAGATGTCAAGACCTGTGTTTACGGAGAGACTCAATAAAGGATGTGAGTAATGTTGTGAAATAGTAACCGATAATGTGTGTTGCCCTTTTGATTTAAAGTAGAAAGTATTTTCATACTTCTAAAAATAATGATTGGTAATCAAGGGTTTCGTGTAGTCATGTTACTTAATTTGGTATCTAAAAAAATTTGGTTCTAAAAAGAACCTCACCCTATATATCTCTACATTATATATAACAGGAGGCATTTGACCATTTTATGCAACATCATAATGATGCCATATCATTACTATTTTATTTATTTTTTAGGTAAATTTCGTTTTTTTTCTAAAATTCAGTTGCCATGTCATCACTATTTTTATTGTAAAATTCTGTTTTTTAAAAAATAGCAAATTATGTCCCTTGCAAGACTTGAACCTAAGTCTGCTAATTCACAAACAAACACCTTAACCACTAGACTAGCTGCTTTTTTAGTTTATATCTTCCAAGTTAAAATATATAAGGTCATACAAAAAATAATTACTAAAAAAGTATTCATAATCTACCGATTATAAAATTCTATATATAATGTAAATGTTATTTTTAGATAATTTAGGAATTGATTTTAAGAAAGATATCAATCACAAATTACATACACGTTTCTTTTGATGCATAAAGAAAACCATTATCTAAAATCGCAATATCAATTAATTGAAAACCCTAATGTTCGAATTTTTTTTCCAGGTTATGAATCAAAAACCCTAATGTTGGTTTCTTTTTTTACAGGTTCATCTTCTTTCTTTTGTTTTAAAGATAACAATGTCTTCTTTGATTCTACATTCTATAACTAACAATGTTTTCTTATCATCATATAAAATTCTATCATTATTTGAGAATACTTATTGTGTTAATGAATGGGTGATGTGGATCATTTGGTGTATAGGCAATGAACCAGTACAAATAAAGCTGCACAAGTCTCTAAGACTTTGGACATTATATGTGGATTTAGAGGAAAGTATAGGCACTTTGGGATCAACTCTTCTATGAGCGGATCTTGGATCTTCGAATTGCCACACCACAGATTATTATAAACTATGCAATTGTCACACCCTCAGACGGGGCCTGGACGGAATACGTATTTGAGGGCGTGACGTCATAACAATCCAAACACAAAGCAATAAAGAACGACCACTAATCATGGACGTTTGAAAAATAGTTGTACTCGTTGCATAAAGAAAATAAATTTAAGTTTTACAACCAATCATATGAGAGTTAAATGTAGCGGAAGCATAATAAAGTTTGACAATGACAACGAGTATATAAATAGATAAGTCTTGAAATTGGCGAAGTCACATAGCACATAGACTCCATTTAGCATCAAGAATCAAGCCAAGCTAAGCACCTGAGAAAACATGTTTAAAACGTCAACATAATGTTGGTGAATTCATAGGTTTAAGTTAATACAAGAGTGGACCACAAGATTTCAAAACGCATGCGACTACTATAACAGATACAACATCACATAAAAAGTATTTACTGTTACGCTAAGCTCATGACACCGATGCTAATAAAAACAGGGCATATCATATCATGCCACATAGTATTCCTGCCCTTAACTGGTGTCCCAAACCAAAGACCACCACAACGCACAATCGACATGACATATATCTGTTTGTTCGCAGCTAATTTAGAACCAAACCAGATAGGGGTAATTAGTCCCAATAGATCTATTTACGCATTCGCGCTCACTTAACCAATCCAATTGGCCATAGGTGACTAACGGTTCATGATAGTTCGGGCAATAGTGGTTTGTAAGCAAACTTAGGCAACACATAAACATGTAAAACTCACGTTAAGAACTTGTGTCCAATTTTAAAAGCAAACAATGTTTCTCACCCCAAAGTATAAAGCATTTGAAAATAGGTAAAACGTGGGGCTATGAACTCACCTTAAGCAAGTGGTGAATCGATAATCAACGAGGAAGAAATAAAGCCGAAAGGTCCTACACGCGACCTAAATAAATGACGCGTCTTAGGTAAACGAAAGATAACCGAAACTTGTACGACACGCTTTCAAGAGAAAAGACATCCATATGTGTTTGTGCTTTAGTTTGTTTAATAAAGTATGACTAAATAAAATTACAAAGTTTTTCGTTAGGTCTTGGCGTTCATTAAAAAAAATTACTACTTTTAGAAAGTTTCTATTTTAGGAAAGTTTTTAGTTTCAAGAAGTTAATATCGTCTCCTATATTTGTTAAGTTTCTATATTTTCAAAATGCGTTAACTAACCATAATCGCTTAACTTTTAAGTCCGATCCGCTAAATTTTGCCAAACTTACTATTTTTAGTAACTTTATCATTTTTCCTAAAATATGTTAATGACGTCTTCTAATGATGTTAATCTATATATATGTGTTACTATATGTTTCGCTAGAGTTTAGAAAGTCAAAAAATGTCTGGAAGTGTCCCGAATACCCATTTACAATACACATCAACACTATTCCATTGATTTTTTGCCGAATAAATGTTTCAAGTTTCATTTGGTCTATAACTTAGCCGTTGTAAGTCCGGTTTTTAAAGTGCGATATGTTAAAACTATCTATTCGAAACAAGCTCTTCAAAAACTACTTTTTACGCCTAATAAAAAACATTTTTATGGTTCGCTCAAAACCTCAAAATAATTTTGGATCAACAACCATGTCTTTTCATAAATACTCCCAAAAAATCCAACCAAACGCCAACACAAATAGTTTGTAAAAAACGCAACCAAAATCCACCCAAACTTCACAATAGTGCCTAGTCTAGCCTAATCTCCGTTCACAACAAAACCACACCTAAATTTAACCTAATCCTTTCATTTTTATTGTTGCAACACTCATCAACTTTTATCTCGCCAAGAACATAATATTTGACTTAAGAAACTAAAGTAGTATCATTATTCATGAAATCTTGTCTTTAAAATCTTTCAAAATTTAAAACACAACATATGGATGTATGGATCTTGAACATATAAAGAAAAATATAAGTAAATCACAAAAAGTAGTTAGGGTTTGCTTACAAAAGATGATGAACAAAATGAAACACAAGAGATCTTGAAAGAAAAATAGTAGATCTTGAAAACTCAAGTATAATTTCAAAACCCTAACTTTTGAATCTCGATAAACCTTTAAAAATCAAACAACTAATACTTGGATCTACCTTAGAAACCCTTGGAAATGAACTTAGAATGTGTGGATCTTGAAGAAAATCAAAAGTTATGAATGTGTTTGTATGTGGGTTTGATGCCATGAGCAAAGAAAGAGAGAAAGAGAGATGTGAGTTTTTGTTTGGGGCTTTGAAATGAAAGTGAACCCTAGTTGTGATATAACATAGTTTTTATAGGACATGGATTAGGGTTTTAAGGTTCATAGATGCACATATGTGACCAACACACACCAAGAGTGTGTGTGGTCTTAGGTTCGGTCAAAACTAGCCACAAGGAGGGGGGAAAAGTTCAAGCCAACTTTGGCTCCAAGTTTAGCTCATGGCTTGGTCTTGGCTCACCAATAATAGTCCAAGTGTGTAAGAAATGGCATGCATGCAAGTCACTAGCCAACAAAGTTGTCATTTTCCTTCACATGCATGGTAAGTTTTCAAATTTTGAGTTAGTGGAGCATAAATGATTTAATTTCAAGTCCAAGCTTGTCCATAGGCTAAAATTTCATGGGTAGAGGTGAGGACATGAGCATGATCATGAAATTTTTGGACTTAGGGTATAAGATTATCGATAACTTGAGTTTACACGAAAAGATTTTGAGTTTTCGAGGTTCCGTTTGGTCAAAAACGCGAAAAACGCAATTTAAAAGATAAAACCCTAAAATTAATATCAGAAGTGATTAAAAATCACGAAACACTTAGAAAAGTTAAAATATCTCATATAAGGCCTAAATTTATTAATAACCGATGCCGGAACGCGCCCGATGACGTTTTTCAGATTTACGCGGTTTAACTTCCCGGTAAACTGTCAGATTCAAACGTAACGTATAAAAGTCAAAGATAATAATCGGAAAAGTTTAAAAATATTGACCTGAACTCACGGGGTGTGACATCCTTTCCCCGTTAAAAGAGCTTTGTCCTCAAATCTCGGGACGTAGCTTAAGATGCGGGTTCAGTGTTAGCGAAAAGATGAGGGTACTTTTTCTGCATTTGGTCTTCGCGCTCCCAAGTATACTCGGGACCTCTCCTTGAATTCCAACGGACCTTCACGATTGGAATGCGACTTTGCTTCAAACGTTTAACTTCGCGGTCCATGATTTCAACCGGTTCTTCAATGAAATTGAGCTTTTCGTCGATGTGGACTTCGTCCAACGGAATAGCGAGCGGTTCGTCGGATAAGCACTTCTTAAGGTTTAAGACGTGAAAAGTACTATGAACACGACTCGGTTTCTCAGGTAACTCAAGTCGATATGCAACCGTTCCAACTTTGGTAGGAATCTTAAAAGGTCCAATGTAACGAGGGTTCATCTTTCCCCGTTTGCCAAAACGTATCACTCCTTTCCATGGCGATAATTTCAACATAACCTTATCCCCAACTTGAAACTCCAATGGCTGACGTCTCTTATCAGCGTAGCTCCTTTGTCGATCACATGAAGCTTGTAGACGATGCTTGATTTGGATAATCTTCTCTGTTGTTTCACGAACAATTTCTGGGCCAGTAAGCTGAGCGTCTCCCACTTCAGCCCAACAGATAGGCGAAATGCATTTGCAACCATACAATGCCTCAAAAGGTGCAGCTTTAATACTTGTATGATAGCTGTTGTTGTAAGAGAACTCTATCAATGGTAGATGTCTGTCCCATCCCTTTCCGAAGTCCATCACACACGCTCCTAGAATGTGTTCTAACATTTGGATGGTCCTCTCACTTTGACCATCTGTTTGTGGGTAGTAAGCCGTACTCATATCCAATTGAGTACGTAGGGCTTCGTTCAACGATTTACAGAAATGAGACGTAAACTTACTGTCTTGATCAGAAATAATCGAAACTGGCACTCCATGTCTCGAGACTACTTCCTTCAAGTATTGTCTCGTCAACTTCTCCATTGAGTCAGTTTCCTTCATTGGTAAGAAATGCGCAGACTTTGTGAGTCGGTTTACAATTACCCAAATTGTATCTTGACCAAATGTCGTCTTAGGTAACTTAGTAACGAAATCCATAGTAATGTTCTCCCATTTCCATATTGGGATTATGGGCTAAACCAACAAACCAGATGGTTTTTGGTATTCTGCTTTAACCTTTGCACAAGTCATGCATTTACTAACATACATGGTAATTTCTGCTTTCATGTTGGGCCACCAGTATAGCTTCTTCAAATCTTGGTACATCTTGTCCGATCTAGGATAAATCGAATTCTTTGACTTATGCGACTCATGCATAATCATGTCTCTCAAGTCACCAAAGCATGGTATCCAACTTCTATTCTTCAAACACAACGTTACGTTTGCATGTGGCTCCAGGTTCTTAATCATGCCACACAAATCTTCTGTTCCATAATTATCTTCCTTTATTGCCTCAACCTGAGCATTCAAGATCTGCACAAGGAGGTTTAAACCAATTGTCATAACCAAGGTTCGAACTCGTAATGGCTTAGGTCTACTCTTTCGGCTCAACGCATCAGCCAGCACATTCGCCTTTCCCGGGTGATAACGTAACTCACAGTCGTAGTCACTTAACAACTTTAACCATCTACGTTGTCTCATGTTCAACTCTTTCTGATCTAAAATATATTGCAAACTCTTATGATCAGTGAACACAACACACTTTGTTCCGTAAAGGTAATGTCTCCACATCTTGAGAGCGAACACCATAGCTCCCAATTCTAAATCATGTGTCGTGTAGTTCTTCTCATGGATTTTGAGCTGGCGGGATGCATAAGCTATGACTTTCTCCTTCTGCATCAACACTACGCCTAATCCCTTCTGAGAAGCATCACAATATACTATAAAGTTTTCACTTCCTTAGGGCAATGCCAAAATTGGTGCACTACACAACTTTTTCTTCAAAGTTTGGAAAGCAGTTTCCTCCTTTTCACCCCAATTGAATTTTACACTTTTCTGAGTCAGCTTCGTCATAGGCTTGGCAATCTTAGAGAAACCTTCGATAAATCGTCGGTAGTAACTGGCAAGACCTAGAAATTGGTGAATTTCTGTTGGAGTCTTAGGTGATTCCCAATCCTTGATTGACTCAATCTTCACAGGATCAACGTGAATGCTTTCACTATCAATCACGTGTCCAAGAAATTGTACCCTCGACAGCCAAAAGTCGCACTTCGAGAACTTGGCATACAATTCTTCCTTCTTGAGTAACTCAAAATTAGTCTAAGATGTGCATCATGTTCTTCCTTGGTCTTTGAGTAGATCAAGATATCATCGATGAACACGATCACAAATTTATCTAAGTATGGTCTGCATACTCGGTTCATCAAGTCCATGAACACTGTCGGCGCGTTAGTTAACCCGAAAGGCATCATTTGAAACTCGTAGTGACCATAGCGAGTCCTAAATGCCGTCTTTAGAATATCCTTGTCACGAACTTTGAGTTGGTGATAACCAGACCTCAAGTCGATCTTCGAGTACACACTTGATCCTTGCAACTGATAAACAAGTCGTCGATTCTCGGAAGTGGGTATCGATTCTTTACAGTAAGCTTGTTAAGTTCACGGTAGTCGATACACATCTAAAAAGAGCCATCTTTCTTTTTGACAAACAAAACCGGAGCTCCCCAGGGTGAGGAACTTGGTCTTATAAATCCTTTGTCAGAAAGTTCTTGTAGTTGGGTAGACAATTCTTCCATTTTCGACGGTGCTAATCTATACGGGGCTCAAGCTACAGGTGCAACACCTGGGACTAAGTCGATTTGGAATTCAACTTATCGTATCGGTGGTAATCCTGGTAAGTCTTCAAGAAAGACTTCCGAAAAGTCCCGTATAGTCGGCACGTCTTCGAGTCGCTTCTCCTTCAACTTGTGTTTGTTTTCTTTCATCGTAACCTGCGCCAGAAATAGTTGACAACCTTTCTTCATATACTTCTGGGCCTTTTCACATGATATAATGCTCAACGTCGATTTCTTCTCCTTGTCACACGATATAAACAAAAATCACGTCGCTCTTAAAAGATAATCCTTAAGACGAATGATCGCTCCAAACTTAGTTGGTGATCATACAAAATGAAGCGTCCTACGCACTCATCAACCATATCGAAGGTTAATCGCGAAACAAATCCGAACAATTTCCGTGGAGAGCGGGACGAACAAAGTCGCGAATCACATCATAAATACACTATCTCAATCGATAACCTAAAAGGTATTCCATTATTCAAAAAAAAAATACTCATCATAACCAAATTCCAAAACATACTTCGCCCTCCCGGTCTAATTTGATCATGGACCACCGATTGCGAACAAAACAATTCTAGATACTCACGACCATCAATGGCATTAAAGCGCACTAACAACATATGTCAAAAGACAAAACGAAATCAATCAAGAAAATAATAAACATCCATAGCCTTAATGCGGATCGTCAACAATTAAAAATTCCGTACATTTCTATATGGCACTAGCACAACGGCTCGGTCCTATCCTAACACAATTACATCCTAGATAATTGAATCATTCATCGAGAAAATCACTCACATTCCTACATTCATACGCTCGACTTAAGACATTGCTACTTTGTCGTTCCTCCAAATGGACGGATGTCACCATTTTTCTAGAGTCTCCAATCAAATCGCCCCTCTTTACGCACTCGAGTCGTCACGTCACGGAGTAAGGATCACTACGCCCAACCGTAGGTCAAGCATCACATAGTGTGTTATTTTAATCCTTGATGATAAAAGAATATCACTACTATACCACCACTACACTCAATAACGGGGAAAAGAAAAGAATTTTTCTTCACGGCCATCGGTGGATACAACAATAATAACTCACATTTGATGTAGGAGAAGTCTTCTCCATTCTTCACTTTCAACTTCCTTTACTTTGGAAACCTTATGACCCCGAGAGGATCCCTTCTCAGTGTCGGTATCAGGTTTCGTGGGTATTCCACCATTTAATAAATTTTCTCAAGACTTTCAGGTACGTTCACGTGTCCATGCTCGATGGCACTATATACCTTTTTAACGGATTCCGGTGATTATCGAGTTCCTACTCGTGTCATATCGGATACCATTAAGCCCACTCATTTATAATTTCTTATTTACATAAAGAAGCGTCCAAATTTATGTAAGTAAGAAATGATAAACTTATGGTTCGGTGATTTATAATTTATTTATTTAACTGAAGAGGCGTCCCAATCCTTTCAAATAAAACATTATAAATCATCCTACTAATACTTCCCGGTGCCAATACGCCGTACTCTCATAACCTTCAAGGTGGTTGACATGACGATGCATGTGTTCTACTGAGTATGGGACGATGTTCCAAACTCGTCTTCGAAGACAGGGAGTAAAACTACCCAAAAATATCGACCTAACGTTCAAGATAGGTAATGAGTACCTTGGTTAGAGTAAACCAGTAAAAGTCTCGATGAAACCAGCAACATAAGCAATTAAAAAAAAAAAAAAAAACATATAAATCCTCCTTTTACAATCCCTGCCCATACAAGACTTGTAATACTAGATTATACATAATCCAATATAAACATAATGTGACGGGCCCCTTTGAGTTAACATAGCAATTATCATTATCAATCTCATATTACAAGTCCCGCCCCATACAAACTTGTAATACTAGATTCATACATATTCCATGTAAACAAAACTGTACGGGCTTTTGTTAACATAGCAATTATCATATCAATCTCATATTACAAGTCCCCCGACCATACAAGACATAGTATACTTAGGTTCATTAACATAATTTCATGTAAACAAAAATTATAACGTCTTCTGTGAAAATCACAAAATATATACGAGCTATAAAGAAAAATAATATTCTTAGAGACCAAATGTTTAACTTACAAAAATGTCCCCCCTCCCTGAAGGAAAAAAAAAAAAAAACGAAGTGAGACCATTGCGCAACTCACAATGTCTGACGTATAATTGAGACCATTGTGCAACTCACAATGTCTGACGTATAATTGAGACCATTGTGCAACTCACAATGTCTGACGTATAATTGAGACCATTGTGCAACTCACAATGTCTGACATATAATTGAGACCATTGTGCAACTCACAATGTCTTAAAAATATTCTGGTATTTATATAATAACTCTTATATAAATAAGCGTAAACGATTATACGCGAAAGGAACGCAAGCATATATATATTATATATATGTATGTCACTAAGCACTTAATCAACCCACGTAATATAACACATAACAAGTAGCGTGTAGGCCACTTTGAAAAACGTTTGATGTATGCAAATTTGTAAAAACGGTTATAGTCTAGGGTAAAATATGCAACCTAGTTCTCTATAACCAGTGCTCTGATACCACTCTGTAACACCCGCAAAAACATAACAACGCAGCGGAATACCACTTTGGGGTGCTACTTCATAATACACAGCGCTAGATACAAGAGAACGACCTCTAAATGTGTCATTTGTAAAACAATCTCGTTGATTTTCTGAAATCAAAATTAATAGTGTCCTTAATTTGCCTCACCATGAAAACTGAATGTAAAGACTCCAATCACATCAAATAATCCAAGCATCTAATTCATCCTGAGAAAAACATGCTTAAAAGTGTCAACAATAAAAGTGGTGAGTCATAATTAAGTTTTAAAATGAATGTAATCCACTGTACATCACAGTACCATGTAACAAACCAAAGAATTATAAAGAATGACACACATTTTATGTCACCAAAAATACCAATCTTGTCCCAAAGATTTATAAAGAATGCATGACACATTTTATGTCACCAAAAATACCAATCTTGTCCCAAAGATTTATAAAGAATGCATGACACATTTTATGTCACCAAAAATATCAATCTTGTCCCAAAGATTTATAAAGAATGCATGACACATTTTATGTTACCAAAAATACCAATCTTGTCCCAAAGATTTATAAAGAATGCATGACACATTTAATGTCACCAAAAATATCAATCTTGTCCCAAAGATTTATAAAGAATGCATGACACATTTTATGTCACCAAAAATACCAATCTTGTCTCAAAGATTTATAAAGAATGCATGACACAATTTTATGTTACCAAAAAAACCAATCTTTGTCCAAAGATATATAAGAACGCATGACACATTTTATGTCCACCAAAAATTTCAATCTGTCCCAAAGATTTCTAAAGAATGCATGACACATTTAAGGTCACCAAACAACTCCAATTATGTGTTTGTCGGGGCCCTAAGTCCCAACGTAATCCGACATGTTTAACGTTCGTTTTCCCATGATAGCTAATAACCCGAACAGGGATTCTCAATCCCGAAAAGATCTATTTTATATCATATCGCGTGGACATCACGCTATAAATCCGTTGCCCGGCGATCGCTATCACACGAACAGGATCCACACCCGAATAGAATCTATTTACATAACATTCGAGCTCACGCTCCAAGTGATTTACAGTTCATGACCTGTGATGTAGACTGGATGTGGCCCAATTTGGCATGATATGTACTCCCGTTACCGGTGTCCCCTCCAAGAACACCTGGGCAGTACCGTTTTAAATATGTACTCCCGTTACCGGTGTCCCTTCCAAGAACACCCGGGCAGTACCGTTTTAAATGTGTACTCCCGTTACCGGTGTCCCTTCCAAGAACACCCGGGCAGTACCGTTTTAAAAATATAGTTCAATCAGCCTAAGCTAATCCGTAGTCATTTCAAATGTAAAGTATGCATTTATGACCAGAAATGAAGTCAAATAATGTATCACATAGCGAGCTATGCAAATAAGTATGTAAACAAATTTGTAATCAATCATGTAAATGCATTGAACAAGCATGTTATCCCCCTCGCGGGTAATAAAACATTCAAAAGATGAAAAGCAGCTATGAAACTCACATGATTAAAGGACCACGATCAATTAATCCAAAACTCACAAACTGATCTGGCCAACGATCTCGACCACGACCTATAATTATGTCGTTCGATTACAACACGTAATAAATACGACCAACGATGCGTACATCGTTACAACGAAAACATATATATATTTATATATATGTTTACATACATATACGTGATGAGAAATCCACTTGCGCGTCCTAACCTTAACACTGAGTATATTTTATATATACTATTTTCCATTTGTACTACCCGGACTAACTACAACACTACCAGTAGTAACCATTTTTATACTACCAGTACTAATGACAAAATTACTCTACCAGGAGTAACTTATATACTACCAGTAGCAATGACTATAACTACCAGTAGTAACTATAACACTACCAGGAGTAACTATAACACTACCAGGAGTAACTTAACACTACCAGGAGTAACTATAACACTACCAGTAGCAATGACTTTTATAAAGTATATTTATTTTCTAAGTCTGACCCGACTATAACGACCCACTAAATCACATTTTCACAACTCGGGTTCTAAAGAGAATTTATGCGAAACGATATTCCGAACAACTTTCCAGTTTTGTCCGAGACCCGAAACTCGACTGAAATGGGTGAAAACGCACTCGCATCAGGTCTGATGCAGTGTACTAATTACCAAACAGCCAGATTTTGCCCCCGCCTTAAGACCCGTTAGCACTCGCTTTTAGACTTAAAGAACCTCGCGGGGAAGTAAAACGACCTTCCGAACAACTTTCATGTTTCGGCCGAAGGCCGAAACGGACTCGAAAGTGCCCGAATCGAGCTTTTAAAATCCGGACAGCAAGCGCCCTATTACTAGTGCCGAGTTTTTATATTAAGGATATATATCTCGTTTTTGCCATAACTTTCTCGTTATTAGGAGTTACAAGACGATCCCTATATGGAAACGATCGTCTAAGCAAGCTCTACCATATTTCAAAGCCTAAAATCAGATTTACCAATTTCTCGATCCTCGTTTGGCGTGCCAAACTTTCTGCTCACAGTCCGCTAGTTACAAATCACGCCAAAATCCGTTTTTGACCCAAAATCTCATCAAAACTACATCTAATGTGCCTTATAATTTCATACTAATCCTACTTCACTATCAACAACATATTACACTAAACGCCGCAAGTTTCAATGGATTTTCATCACATATAACCAAATCGATAATATAATCGAAAATCAATAAAACCAATATGAAGGAAACCTTACAATGCTATTTAAGCGATAACGGACTCGATAAATTTCTCGCCTTCTCCTCTTGAGTATGTCGCGGCTCACCACCAACAACCGAACCAAATCATCGGTAATAAAAAAGTAGGTTGTTCAAAACGGGTTAAAATGAAAAGTAGCTTGGTATTCTATAGCATTTACCCTAATAACATCAACATAAAAGCTTTTGTCATAAGACTTCCAACATATTTTTAAGATGAACAAAAATAAATTGTAATTTCTTTTGTAAAATCATCACAAACACTTGGATCTTTAGACATAAACATAGATCTATAACAAGATTCATAACAACATCAAAATAATACAAGATTGGTCAAGAAATACTCACAAGAAAGTAAGCAAAAGATGTAGACACAAGATCTTGCAAAAACCCACTTATAAAACTTGAAACCCAAATTTTATGATTCTTGAAAACCCTTGAAAACAACCAACTAACACTTGGATCTACCTTAGATATAACTAGGAATGAGTTTAGAATACTTGGATCTTGCTAGAAATCAAAAGTTATGGAAGTGTTTGTGTGTGTAGGTTGTGCCGTGAGATAGGAGAGGAGGGGGAGAGAGTTGTGTGTTTTTGTTGGTGACTAGAAATGATAAGGAACCCTAAGTGTGAGATAGGTGTTATATTTATAGTCCAAATGCTAGGGTTTTTGAGGTTAAGTGTGCATAAGTGACCAACACACACCAAGAGTGTGTGTGTTGGGTGGTTCGGCCAAGAATGGCTCACAAGGGACCAAGATGGTTCAATTTTTCTAGCCAAGGTTCAAGTGATGGTTATGGTTCAAAGTTTGCTAGTCAAATGTGTAAGAGTGTGTAAGTAACATGTGATGTGTAAGAGTCTTGCATGCATGCATGTTGCTAGGATACAAAAATGTCTCTTTCTTACACTAGTATGGCAATATTTTCAAATTTTGAGTTAGTGGTTTAAGGATGATTTAATTTCAAGTACTAAGAGTATTTTGACTTGGCTTTAGACATCTTTATATGTATGGGAATGAGGGTGAACGAAATTTTTATGCTTATGGTATAATATTATCGATAACTTGAGTTTACACGAAAAGATTTTGAGTTTCCGGGGTTCCGTTTGGTCAAAAACGCGAAAAACGCAATTTAAAGGATAAAACCTTAAAATTAATATCGGAAGTGATTAAAAATCACGAAACACTCAGGAAAGCTAATATAACACATATAATGCCTAAAATAATTTATAACCGATGCCGGAACGCGTCCGGTGACGTTTCTCAGTTTTTACGCAGTTTAGTTCCTCGGTAAACTGTCAGATTTAAACGTAACGAATAAAATTTAAAGTAGATGACCGGAGTGGGTCGGAATACTAACCGGGAATTTACGGGGTGTGACATCCTTTCCCCGTTAAAAGAGCTTTGTCCTCAAAGCTTAGGACGTAGCTTGAGATGCGGATACAGGGGCAACCTTATTTTTCTTCATGTTATTTTCCTACTACTTGATGCTTCGGAAACTAAAATTTAAGTTACATGTGATCCATGATCATAAGTATTTCGAGGATGCTTTTAAGTACATTTATGCATCTAGGCTGGCAGACCCTCGGTTTGATATCATTAGGTTTTCTAAGTTAAAGTGTGAAAAAAAACAATACAATGTTACAGATTTCTTATTAAGAGTCTAAATTCATATGTCATTCAATTTAGCTCCATTATTCTGCTAAAATCATCTATGACAATCTGTTTTGTGTGTTGTTGTTAATGTGAGTAGGACTTATTTTGATGTCCTACCATAATCTCTATGTTTTTTGTTTGTTAGTTTTGTTTGGCCAAAGCTTATTTGGAAGCCCTCTTTTGTATATATTCTTAAAAAAACATCCATCTTACCCAAACACTACAGGTTAATGATAAGTGAAAGGCTAAAAAAGTGTTGCTTGCATAATCTCTTCCCTCCGAAGATTGAGCCTTTTACAATTTCACCCAAACACTTTCGCCAGTTTTGTTACATTTTGTATTTTGAGTGCTTAACACAACTGCTGGAATGGCCAGTGAAGCTTTTCACTACCAAATTATTAACTATTGAGTATATCTTACTTGTCTCTTAAGATTGATATACACAATTTCACTGGTTGTTAATATTAATGCTTTATATGTAGCACACTTTGAGAAAACGGTGTCCATAGTCCTTACGTTTTTTCTCTACATGGAACCACAATTTGGAAAAGTATTTTTTCTGTATCTTTTCCATTGACCTGATAAATTTCTTGGTTGACCTTCTATCCTATAAATAGAGACCGTTTAACAAATTTTTCTATCACCAGCTCTAGAACTGAATATATTACTTGATCAATGCAGAGGAGCTGACAAAATATGGAATAGCTTATGGTACAACAGGTATCATTCAAATACATATGTTTCTTTTTACCAGGGGTATGGTTACCGAATTGATGTTTTGCAGATTTAATGCCCGAGTTTCTCAGGTTATAATACATAGTTACATACATAAATTTTGCGCCTTAAGAGGGCTTACTTTTTGAGCAGATTTATTTTTTCCGCAAGAAACCCTCCACTATCCTTTGAGCTGGTACGTCATTCCTCAACATGCTTTTCTCTTTATATATTACATCTATATAGCGTAAAATTATTATGACCTTCATACCCTTCCAATAGATTCTCCAAACAGGCTCTCTCATGACCGTGTGTTTCAGTTCTTTTACTTTTGTGTTGGAATCCCCTTCCACCGACTGTTTTTATATGAAAAAAACCTATACTTTAAAGTTTTATAGGATATACGGGGTGTTTTATGTGTACGAGAGTAGGATAATATGGGACAGGGCAAAATTGTGTTAATTATTGTGGATAACGGTATAGTCGTTTAGTAATTTGGTTTTCTGTATTAAGAAAGTGTGTCAACATTCTATTGTTTAGTATGTGTGTCCGTTAGGTTCATCTAATTAAAATTAAAAAAAATTATATGTATGTTCTTTAAATTTTATATCTAAGCGTCGTTTATTATGCAATGCCAGGCTGAAGTTGATCAAAGCAAAAGAGGCATCCTCTACTAAAGTCGATCAACTAAACACTGGGAAGATGGACTCAACCCATGAGGAGTTTCTGGTTTGTACTTTTGTTTTTGTTATCTTGCAGTTTATGGGACTAACCGTGTCTTAACGTTTATGCATCTGCATATCAAAAGCTTACTGGAATTTTATGGTTAATAGTCTAAATTGAATTTTCATTCTATCTTTGACTTGGGGAAGATTTAGACGTAAGTTAGCCTGAGCCATTCCATAGTATTATTCTAGAAGGAACAATTTGTTTCTGAAACTAAATCCAAAGTAGTTTTGAGCAACTATATGTGATAGATTAGTTATTGACAATTTAGTCTCTTGGCATGTCTTTTCACTGATCGACCAAATGTCTAAATAATGTTGATCATGTTGGTAATAATATTGATTTTTTATGTCAAGTGACATAGATAGTGTAATTTCATATATATGCCACATTGGAGATATTAAACGGCCTTTTTTGGGTTAAACAGGGATCTCCATTAAGTTGGTGCTAGAGTGCGAAGGGATTCTAATCTTGGGTGTGTGTCTTCGTCACCTGGTAATGTTTCAAGTTGGTTGAACGACCTTTTTTTGATATGATGAAGATATGATAATTAAAAGGGTGCAACCCGTCAAAAAGTTTAACTTAAAAGTGTCTCAAGCAGAAGCAGTCTTGTGGTGCTACAGTCGATAGTTTAGTATTGATAAGGTTAATGTTAATCTGAGGGTGAGAAGAAGAAAAAGTATGATTGGTCTATGATTAACATAACCGCACTGAGTCGAAATTACAACTTTCACATAAGGGGTGTTTGGGATTAGTTATTCTTTATACTTTTCTGCTTATTGAATTTTTTTAAGCAAAGGTAACAACTGATAACAGGTTGTTTGGGGATACGGAAATTAATAGATAACAGGTTGATAACAGGTTGTTGCAAAATTAAACAGTATTTTTATCATGAATTTTAAGCAGAAGTAACACCTGATATTGTTTGGGAATACTTCAATTTTCTACTTTTCTTCTCATGTACCAAGTAATAAGGGTGTGTTTGGTAATGCTTTTTTGGTCTACTTTTCTGCTTATGTACCTAATTTTTAGTTGAAGTAACTAAACATAATAAGGGGGAGTTTGTGATTAATTCTTATACTTTTCTGATTATATGTACTCATCTTTTAAGCTGAATTGGCTCCAAGTAATGTAGAACTATTTGGGATTACTTATGTTGATGCGCTTACTCTTTAACTGAACTGACTAAAAGTCAGAAATATTAAAACACAACTTATGTAAAGTTTAAGAATCATTGATGAAATTTGCATAATAGTTTTTCGGGTAAATACGTTCCTACCTGACCCATTTGAATACAAAAAACCATCAAACAAATTTCCGCATAATGCCCAGATTGACACGTTTGAAAGTAATGACAAATTGATCCATATGAATTAAAAGACCCATCTATGCGTATTCAAAGCACAACTCTAGACTGTGGATAAGATGTATTTTAGCCATTAAAAACGTTATATTGGTTTGATGCGAGATTTGAATATAAAATCAATCTAATGTAAAAATTTATTACGTCAATGTATAAAAAATTATGCGAATCAAATTCTTACGTCAATGTTTTATTTTAATATACATACATTATTCAAAAATTTAGGAAAAAGCCCGTGCGTGCACGGGAATTATAACTTGAAATCCAATGTATAGTCATTTAGATCTAATATGCCCTTTTAATTTCAATCAGAGGTGGATTTGCAGCACTTCGCCAATGGATGGTGTGTATTTGATGATATTAATGCAGTTCCTTGAGAATAAAGTAGCCATGGAACTCACTCGCTCAGAATTTGTTAAAGCGCAAGAGGTTCGGGGATGCCTTTCAACTTTATTTTTACTTAATGGTGTCCGAATAAAGAAGCTAAAATGTTGTGTATATGTATGAAGCCTCTGAGTCTATACACGCCCACTATGTGATTTATATTAGTTTCTCACCAGTCTTAAATCTCTTGCAATCTCTAATAATAAATCTATATTATAATTTTATACGAGTTAGTTTAAACTGCTTAAATAGGCTCATGAAGCTCTACTACTATATGCCAAACTAAAACAATAACAATTTCATGTTTGCAGGCATTATTGGAGATGAGGGGTTGGTTTAACCGTTTCCCCATAATTTTGCAAGCATGTGAAATCATTATTGAGACGCTGAGAAAGAAATATGCTCATTGTGTATCATGTTATAATGAAACTGCTTTTAACTTTGTTGAGGCATCAAAGGTATGTCGGTTTTGGTATATCTTTAGACGAATTCTAAATTTATGAGGACCTTGCGTATGTAATCTTTAGTGTGTATACACTATACACTCAGACAATACCTAAATGATAAGACAGGATTACGGGAACACAATCAACACTTAAGATGTTTGCACTAGGTAGTTACTGCATGACAGATGTGTGTAACACCAAACACAAGCTCTCCCTCACGGGTAGCAGGTCTCAAACTTCCCTTGGTCCACGTATTATTAAAGCAACACCACATCTTTAGCTATTTGTGAAACATAATGAATGATGTATATCCTGGATTTTTGTTAAGCACCTTTGTGCTTATATGTTTATTTATTTTGATCAAAATAGGTGGGATAAAGATGAAGGCTGACAGAGTGGAATCTTCTCCTTATGCTGCTATGCTTGCCGGTCAAGATGTTTCCATTAGATGCAAGGTTTTTTTATATTTTTTCTATCAACTATTTACATAAATCTTTTCTATAGACCGTAAGAGTAAATGTGTTTTAGCTTTTGTTTTCATTTGGAAAGACGCAAAGGGTTTGGAAAATGTAATGACGCGATATTTATTTTTGTTCAGGTATGTATCCCCCCTCCTGTGTGTCTCTTTGTGATGCTTTATATATGATGATTATTTATTTCTTTTTAATATGGACAGGTTTTCAACCCTATGTTATCATCATATGCAGTCGAGAATCCAATCTTTGAGGTTATTCAGCTTGCAAAAACCAGGATGCAAAGTGAAATTAGGAAAGTCACTTTGGATCAGACCTTTGATGAAAGAGAAAAGTTAAATAAGAAAATTATGGTCAGTTGCTACTTTTTATATGTTATATCCTTAAATTTTGTGGCAACTTTTAAGACGAATTGTCTGAAAAACTTGAATGCTAATTGTGTGCAACGTCGGCTTTATGTTTTGCAGTTTCGTTAGGGAGAGCATGCTTGGTGACAGTTCAATAGTGTTTGCTTACTACAAGGATGGTGCTGCTGACCCAACATTTTTATACTTCAGCGTGTGGTTGAAGGAGGTTAAGTGTTAAGATATGTCATCTTGGGCCGGCGAAAGAGTTAAGGTGCTTGGTGTAGTTTTGCTTTTAAGTTTGGTTTTTGTTCTATAATTGAATATGGATGTTAAATTTATATTGCTATAATGTTTGGTGTTAATTTTGGATCTGCTACTTGGTTTTTGATTTAAGTAAGTTTAATCTTCATAGTCTTGGGTATATTCAGTTGTTGCTACTATTAGGTTTTAGTGTTGTTCATCAGTTTGGTTTGGTTATGTTTAGACCTACAACTTGATGCATATGTTTTGTTTTCCAAACAAAAAACACACAAAATCTGAGCTTTAAATCATCAAATGTTAAGTTTTTAATGGGTCGGATAAAAGTTTTTAGCAGACATAATATAGTGATATGATTGATCATAAACATCCTGGTCATAGTGAACCAAGATGCAAGTGTAAAGAGACACCCCAATTGACCACCTACCAATGGTAAGAGATGAAACCTGAAAGAGGAGCTATTTTACATTATATTGTGGCATGAATGTTATGGCCAATTAATTACAGTCCAATATATGTTGGTAAGAATAATAACATTTGCGCGCGAACTGTGGTTCTGATAGTCTACGTACAGAGTCTCAAAGTCATGTTTCATATCCTGACTTGTCAAGCGATTTGACTCATCTGTTGTCGAAACATGTTAATAGGGTCTTTCAATAGTGTCATATTCTGCGATTGCCTGAATATACAAACCTTTGTTAGAAAGAATGAATACACATCCAAATAGGATCAAGATATGTGATCCTTATTTGAAGAAGATGATTATCGACCATAGTCACACATGCTACAGGAGCACCTACCTAGGCCTCGATATTCATCAACGCAACTCCTACAATAGTGATGATCATTCATAATGTCTACACATTTTCTGTCAAAATAACATACTAAATGATACAAACAAACCACTACAAAAGTAAAGATGATAAAAATATGGTGAAAAAGGATTATAATGTACAATATATTGTACAACGACCACCAGATGTAGTACATCTGGCCTTGACCTTGAATAAACAACAAAATTTCCACTAAATAATTATTGTAAAACGACCAACTTTTGTTGTTTTCCACTCATTTGATATCAAGTTAATCATGTCAAGAAATCGATATTATATAATGTTCAAGTATACGAAATATCAACGTAATCCGAATCCCAGAATTTTGAGATATTCTGAAACTATACCAATAAGTGGTGAAAGACCCGGTAACTGTTGTCACCATCCGCAAACCAAACACACCCTAAGTTCTTGATAAGGTACATCCATGCCAAGTCTGTTTGCTCATTTTTGCTAAATCGTTACCAAGTCTGTTTGCTCATTTTAATCTAAGGATTTTTTTAACCTTTATGCTAAGTTATGAGATCATTTGGGTATTCATTTTGACCCTGAAAGCATTAGTAACTATGTCTTGCAGGAAATTTCTAGGAAGCAACTACAATAGACAAAAGGGTAACTTTTTTAAGTATATTACCATATTTATATAAAAGATAAATTATTTATATAAATTAATATGTTATATTAAACGTACCGGACATTCCTCACGATTCTGGCCTACTACAACAACAACTCTTCTTTGTGCATTCAACGTTTTGTCAACTGGTAGGTTTCTCCTCACCTTCGTTTTCATAGGACCTTCTCATCATTTTTAACAAGCTTCGATTATCAATTCTATAACATGAATTTATATACAATTTTTAAAAAACAATAATTACCAAAACCAAAAAATGTAAACAATAATTACAAGTCATGCCCGCCCATCGGGCAGGCTTAGCCACTAGTATATATATATATATATATATATATATATATATATATATATATATATATATATATATATATATATATAACAGGAGACATTTAACCATTTTATGCTACATCATAACCCGTGTCACCATGGATGTCATGTCATCAGTTTTTTTTACCATGGATGCCATGTCATCAGTTTTTTTATGTATGCCACATCATAATGCCTACTAATCATCCCATAGTGCCATGTCACCAAGAATGTCATGTCATCCTTATTTGTATGGAAATTTTGTTTTTATAAAAAGTAATCATTCACAAGATTTGTGTTGGAAATTAAACTCATTAGACTTAGTACTGCCAAGTCAAAGTGTTAGTACTGCTTAAGTCATAACTGGCAGCATAAACCAGTTAGTACTGCTAGAAGAATGTTAGTACTGCTAGGTATAAGTTAGTACTGCTAGTACTAAACTTAACACTGCTGAAGGGATTTATACTGCTGATAAAGACTAAAGACTGCATGAAGATAAAGACGTGTGAAGAGGAGTAAAGACGTGTTAAAATATATGTATTAGTTATCTTGTGTATATTCTAAATATTTAGAAATATATGCATATAAGCTTAATGTTTTAGAAGATTCATAGTTATCTTGTAAAGGACTCCTTGGTTAGATCCTAGGTTATGGTTTAGATACACATCAATCAGTCTTTCATTGTAGCTTCAAGGTTATAAAAACCCTCAGCTACTGAAGAGTATCGTATTTATCACTCATCAATATATTGAAGCTTTTTGGTTATATTCATTGTTCATTCATTCTACTGCATCACAGTTTACTATTACATTACATATTCTTCTAAGTACTAAGGCTGTAGATTTCGCATACTCTTAGTATCAACAAAGTTTCTAGCATAGTTGTCTTGAATCTATTCAATACAACTAACCCTTTTACAAGGTTTGCAAGATCTAGTTGGGATTAACAAGTGGTATCAGAGCCTTGTGTTCTGAAACTTTGATCTAGAAGTTATAGAGTTTGAATCTGCACAGAGTAATACTATTTCTAAGCTACCCATACTCAAACTAGGTGAGTATGAGATGTGGGTGATAAGAATCAAGCAATTCTTCCAGGTATAAGACTATGCTCTATGGGAGGTCATAAAGAATGGTAACTCATGGATATCTGTACCACAAAAAGCCTAAGAGAATGGTACTTCTGTTACAAAGATATTAGTACCTGTAACTGCTGAAGAAAAGACCAACAAGAAGAATGATGTGAAGGCTAGAAGCTTGTTACTCATGGCTTTTACCAATGAAAATCAACTTACTTTCAGTCAATACAGTGATGCTAAAACAATGTTTGCCGCTATTGAAACACGATTTAGAGGTCATGAAGCCACTAAGAAAACACAAAAGACACTGTTGAAGCAACAATATGAAAATTTCAGTGTATCAAGCATAGAGTCTCTTGACTCTATCTTTAACAGGCTCTAGAAGATTGTTAGTAGGCTTGCAATTTTGGGTATGGTCATCACTCAAAAAGACTTAAATTCAAAATTTCTAAGAAGCTTGCCTTATGAGTGGAATACTCATGTTGTAGTCTGGATGAATAATGCTGATATTGAAACAATGAGCATTGATAATTTGTACAACAACTTCAAAATTGTTGAACAAGGTGTAAAAAAAACTGTTGTGCAAAATGTGGTGCGTATAAACATTCTTGCCTTTATGAATTGCTCCAAAGCACTAGCAGTACTAATGTTGTAATCTTGCTAATCCTGCATATGGAAGATAGTATGTTAGCCCTAATATTACACTACTTGTCCTCATGTTAAGTACTGCTATCTTTCAGTGTTAATATGTGTATACTTTCATGGTCTGAGATTCCAAATGTTCTAATCTCTATAGCAGGACTTAGAGCAAATTCATGAAGATGATCTGGAAGCAATGGATTTGAAGTGGCAGCTCTCTCTGCTAAGTATGAGGGCAAAAAGGTACTTTTAGAGAACATGAAAGAAAATTTTCATTAATGCTAATGATACTGCTGGGTATGATAAATCCAAGGTAGAGTGTTTCAACTGTCACAAGATGGGACACTTTGCCAGGGAATGTAGAGCACCAAGGAACAAAGAGGGTCAGTTTAAATATCAAGACAACACTAGGAAGCAAGGAAACAATGAAGACACATCTTCAAAGGCAATGTTGGCTATAGATGGTGTAGGTTTTGACTGGAGTGATATGGCAGAAGAACAGGTTCAGACAAACATGGCTCTAATGGCGTTTTCAGACTCTGAGGTATACAATGATAAAACTTGTCTGAAAAACTATGAAACTCTTAAGAAACAGTGTGATGATTTAATTGTTAAGCTTAATCAAACTGAATTTACAGCAGCTACTTATAAAAGAGGTTTAGCAACTGTAGAAGAACAACTTATCACATATAGAAAGAATGAGGTTCTTTTTAGTGAAGAAGTTGCAGTTCTTAAAAGGGAAGTAGCTTGCAAAGACTATGAAATAAATGTGCTTAAAAGTGAGTTTGAAAAAGTTAAGCAAGAAAAAGAGGGCATTGAATTTAAAATTGAGAAATTTGATAATGCCTCAAAGTGCCTAGACAAGTTGTTAGAGAGTCACATAACTGACAAAAGTAAAAAGGGTTTGGGGTATAATGATGTTCCTCCACCCCATCCTTTAATCTATAGTCGTCCAGAATGCTCTGATTTGTCTTATTCTGGTCTTGATGAATTCAAAGACCCTGAATTCAAAAGTTATGGTTCTGAGGATAGTAAGCAAGAGTCTAACATTGTTTGTGATAAAAAAATCAGATGATTCTAAGGAAAATTCTGATGACTCTTTGGTAAAAGAACAAGTATCAGAAGACACAAGTAGCTTTGTTGAGTCTTCACTTAATGTTGATAAAGAAACTGTTTTTCTTGTTGATAAAACGATGAGTTCAGCAATCTAAAATAATGAAAAATCAGTTAAAAAGTAGTTAGGCTCATGCTGCAGATGTATAGATCACATGTCACTAGGGAATCAAAGAAAATGGAATAATCTTAAATCCCAACAGCTAGGTAGTGACTTTGTGATGTATAATAAAGCATGTTTTATTTGTGGAAGTTTTGATCATATTCAAGCTCATTGCAAATACCATCAAAGGGAAATGATGGTATATGGGAATAACTATAATAGGGTGAACTACAACTATACTACTAATAGGACCCACCCTAGTGCTCAAAGGAACATGGTTCCAAAAGCAGTTTTAATGAAATGTGCTGGCCTACAAATTTTAATAATGCCAAGGACAGTTTCAATATATGCTTATCACGAAATCTAACTGTTTTAATGCTAAACCAATGTCACATTTTTCAAAATCAGACAAAAACGTTAGAAGGCCCTATCAATCAAAAATAGTATTATCTAAAAATGGCTTTACCCAACAAGATATATGCCACGGCAAAGAAGTTATAGTGCTAGGCCAAAGCAGTTAAATATCAGGCTAGGCTCATTCAAGAAGTTGTTAAATGATGTTAGGGTTAATCAGGTAAATGCTATTAAGGCCTCAACATGTTGGGTTTTTAGACCTACCAAACTTGGGATAGTGGCATCAATCACCTTGGAGAAACTACTTCTTCATTGTGCACGAGGAGATCCAAGTCAGTAATAGGCTTGGGTCCATAGGAAAATAATGTCCTTATTTTATGTGCAGGGCAAGCCACAACAGGATGATATAGATTTTATTGACAGTGGATGCTCAAGGCACATGACTGGTAACATAGCTTATCTCTTATATTTTAAGGAATTTGATGGAGGTTATGTTACATTTGGGGGAGGAGCGCATGATGAAAGTCAGATACTTCTTAAAATTCCTAGAAATGAACTTGTACAAGTTTTGTATATGAAGATACATTGTGCTGAAAGTGAGTTTAAATTGTTCTTGGTTGCAATGGATACACATCAGATGAATTTAATGTTCTGGCATAGGAGGACTTGGTCATTTTAATTTTAAAAAAATAAATAAGCTTGTTAAGGATAATTCTTGTAAGTAGGTTTCGGCTACAAAGGTTTGAAATGGACCAGCCATGTGGTTGCTTGTCTTAAAGAGAAGCAAACAAAGTGATTCTGGTTGTTAGTCAGTTCTGTAATCCAATTATAAAGCTTTTGTTTATGCTTCATATGGATTTGTTTGGTCTAACCATTTATGAGTAGTTAAATGTTAATTAGTATTGCTTAATAGGCATGATGATTATAGCATGTCTACCTTAGGTTTCTTTTTAACAACTAAGGATGGAACCAGCTGAGATCTTAAAAAACTTTATCAAAGAATAGAAACTAGTGATGAGGATAGTTGAAATATTCAAAATAATCAGAAGTGATAATGGAACAGAGTTTAAGAACAAAGTTATGGATGATTTTTGCAGAGAAAAAGGTATTAAGAGAGAATATAGTGTAGCTAGGACTCCTCAGCAAAATGGTGTTGCTGAGAGGAGGAATAGGACACTCATTGAGGCTGCTAGAACAATGTTAGCTGACTCTAAGTTACCTACCACATTTTGGGCAGAAGCAGTTTCTACTGCTTGTTATGTACAAAATAGGGTTTTAGTAGTTAAGCCTCATAACAAGACACCTTATGAACTTTTTAGAGGTTTTAAACCAGCTCTAAGTTTTATGAGACCATTTGGTTGTCATGTTACTATTCTTAATACTTTGGATAGTTTAGGCAAGTTTGATGGCAAAAGTGATGAAGGTTTCTTTGTTGGATACTCTTTGAGTAGTAAAGCTTTTAGGGTATACAATACTAGAACCAAAAGGGTAGAAGAAAACTTGCATATTGGGTTTTTAGAGAATAAGCCTATGATAGAAGGGACTGGTCCAAAATGGCTGTTTGATATTGACTCTCTAACCCAATCTATGAACTATGTACCAGTTAGTGCAGGTATAGTTTCTAATGTCTCTGCAGGTACATCAGAAGAAAATAGTCAAGATTGCATTGTGATGCCAATTTGGAAAGATTCTTCATACTTTGATTCACCTACAGAGAATGTTGATAATGGTGAACCAAAAACTGCTGATGATGCTCAAAAGCAGGATGAAGATGGACTAAATAATGAGAATGATGAACAAGAAAGGTTTGCAAATGATAGCAGTTCTAAAGATGTTAATGCTGTTGGGCAACAAGTTAATACTGCCAGTCTTGATGTTAATACTGGTAGTCTTGAACTTAATGTTGTTGGTCCATCAACTAGTACTGCTAGGTCAAATGAAGAAGACAACACTGAAGAAGAACCAGAAGTTGATTTGGGGAACATTACAAATTCCTATATTGTTCCAAACACTCCCAATACAAGAATACATAAAGATCATCCAATTGACAATGTGATTGGTGAAGTGCAGTCAACTGTTCAGACAAGAAGAATGTTAAAACCTACTTCTAAATAAGGGTTTCTCAGTGATGTGTATGAGCAGAAAACACATGATACCCTAAATACTTGTTTATATGCATAAAGATCATCCAATTGACAATGTGATTGGTGAAGTGCAGTCAACTGTTCAGACAAGAAGAATGTTAAAACCTACTT
>BQNB010086748.1:12795-24562 GCA_026074375.1 Tanacetum coccineum | reverse complement strand
AGATTTCCCCAATTTGACTTGAAGAAATGAATTTATAAGTTACTTATGCTAGAAAACATTAGAGCCGAACACCTCACGAAAAGAGGAAAAAACACTCAACTCTTAATGGACTTATAACACAAATTATGTTGGATTGTTTTAAGTTACGGAAACAATCATGATAAGGTCCACCTATCTGAATGTGGAGGTGAGGCCGCTTCCAATGAGCTCAAGGGCTTGGCTCTAAAGCATTCTAAGAAACCGAGATATAGACTCATGGCCAGTTTCAACGGGTCGGCACAAAAATGGATTAAATGAACGAGAGGAAGGATATGCGTGAAGCGTTTCCGTTTAACATATATAGGAAGATGGTTCAGTGATTTTGGTTCAACTAGTCTTACCCTAGTTAAGCTTGAGCATTTTCACTAAGTAAAGATTCAAGGTGTAATATTTCATCTTTACTTTTGCATAACACCCCCAAGGGTTTATGAATCGGGTTAGGTTTTAAGTGTCTGTTCGAAATCTACGTCTATTTTGAAAATGGTGATGGATTGTTGGAGAAATTTTCAAAATAATGTTAAAATCATTTTAACTTTATTTTTAGGATGGAAAAAGAGTGTTTTGTTATGTTTTGGTGTTCACCAACGAAATGGCTCGAAATGGCTATTAGCGACAATTTTTTCTGTCACAAAACCGTCGCTAATGAATCTTTACTATTGTAAAGACGGGTCTATTTTGAAATTCTGTCGGTTATTTATGTTAAAAGGGTGACCATGATATAACCATCGCGACTGTTTCAAGATGTATATGTTAGCGACGGATTTTCTGTCGCTAAGTTATCGCTGATTCGTCGCTATTGGCACCTTTTTGTGAACCATTGTGACTGTTATGAACATAAGTGTCGCTAAGACCATTTAAAGGGGTATTGTGAATGTTTTTAAGGGTCACCATAACGCCTATATAAAGAGGACGAATTTGCCAAGTTGAAATCATCAAAAACCATCAAAAATTCACAAATCAAACCACTTTTTCTTACACCTGATTGCTACAATTTATATTGCTATAGAAGTATAATTTGTAGTGTCTTGAAATTTTTGATAACTCGGTAGTTTATCCAGATTATCACCACTTTGTGTAGTGTTGATAATTGCTTTATACGTTGCTTCATTGTATCTTAGGAGGCAAATCGTCAATAACTCAGAACACGATTATTCGAAAGAACGGTGGGGGCGAAATTGCTTAAGGATTGAGAGAACTCGCCTTGAAGTAACAAGTAGTAGTACGAAATACATCGTCATAAAATCATCTTTATTCAACCCCGAAACTAACAATCTTAAAGAAATTTTCGAATCAAGATGGCGTCTAATAACTTGATGCAAATGTCAACCGACATTGTGAAGTTGGACCATTTCCTTGGTAGAAGTTTTAAGCGTTGGCAAAAGAAAATGGACTTTCTTTTAGCCACATTGAACGTAACAAATACATCTTGACCAAGCCATATCCTGAGGAATTTGAAAATGAAACCTTGGTTGAATCCCGTTAACGTCTCAAGTTTGGAAAAGATGATTTTAACTGTCGTGGTCACATCCTCAATGCTATGTCGGATCCACTCTTCGACGTATATCAGAACTATCCAACGACAAGAGGAGTCTAGAAAGCATTCGAGGAACGCTGCTTAATGGAAGACGCAACAAGTAAGAAATTTATTGTTTCTAGATTTAATTCTTACAATATGGTAGATTCACGTCCAATAATGGATCAAATTTATGAACTTGAGCACATTCAACATGAACATAGATGAATCTATAGAAATGGAATCCATCATTGATAAACTCCCATCCAGTTGGAAAGATGTTAAGAAAAACCTTAAACATCATAAGGATGATTTATCCTTGAAAGACCTTGGCAAACATCTTCTTATTGAAGAACAATATCGTTTGGAAAACAAAGCAAATGATGACACGTGTAAGGTACACCTCGTGTAAGAAAAGAGAGAATATTGCAAAACTGGTGGGAATATTAAGTAGGCTTACTAGCAGTCTTGACAAAGAAAATTAGGATGCTGTAAATCGAGTATTTAAATACTTGAAGAAAACCATGGAATACGGTTTGAAATACAACGAAGATCCATCAGTATTAGAAGGTTATACTGATGCAAGTTGGATAACTGATCTAGAATAGTAGGCATCCACTAGCAGATGGATTTTCACTCTTGGTGGGGGTGCAGTGTCTCAGGGATCAAAGAAACATAGTTGTTTAACAGACTATAGTGTGGCAACAAAATTTGTGGCACTGGCTTCATGCTACAAAGAAGTAGAATGGCTACGAGACTTGTTAATAAACATACCCTTATGGCTGAAACCTATGCCGCCAATCTCTATGCATTGTGATAGTCAATCTACACTATCAAGAGTGTACAAAGGTAAGTCCAGGCATATTGGACTTAGACACACACAAGTCATTCAGTTGATAAATTATGGGGTGATCACTGTTAGTTTTTTACGATCTAGTAAGAACTTAGCAGATCCTTTCACAAAAGGATTACCAAGAAAACTGATTGAAAGTATTTCGCAAGGGATAGGAATCAAGCCTATGTACAAGTAGTCACCCATCATGGAACCTTGTCTTGACGCTTTGTTATTCACCAAGTCTCTTGAGAAGTAAAAGTACATCATCGAAACGTGACTGATTTCTACGAGATTTGGAAAATATCATCCCAGGGGTTAGTGGAACTTGGAACCGTAATGCAGTTAAAGGCTGAACAGAATTCTTAATGGACTTATGACACAAATTATGTTGGATTGTTTTAAGTTACAAGAACAATCTTGATAAGGTCCACCTACCTGAATGTCGAAGTGAGGCCGCTTCCAATGAGCTCAAGGGTTTGGCTCAAAAGCATTCTGAAAAACCGAGATATAGACTCATGGCCAGTTTCAATGGGTCGGCACAAAAGTGGATTAAATGAACGAGAGGAAGGATATGCGTGAAGCATTTCCGTTTAACATATATAGGAAGATGGTTCAATGACTTTGGTCCAACTAGTCTTATCCTAGTTGAGCTTGAGCGTTTTCACTACGTAAAGATTCAAGGTGTAATATTCCATCTTTACTTATGCATAACACCCTAGGGGTTTCTGAATCGGGTTAGGTTTTATGCGTCTATTCGAAATCTACGTCTATTTTAAAAATGGTGAGGGATTGTTGGAGAAATTTTCAAAATAATGTTAAAATCATTTTAACTTTGAGTCTTAGGAAGGAAAAAGAGTGTTTTGTTGTGTTTTGGCGTTCACCAATGGAATGGCTATTTGCAACAGTTTTTTCTGTCACAAAACCGTCGCTAATGAATCGTTACTATTGTAACGACGCATCTATTTTGAAATTTTGAAGGTTATTTATGTTAAAAGGATGACCATGAATTAACCATCGCGACTGTTTCAAGATCTATGTGCTAGCGACGGATTTTCTGTCGCTAAGTCGTCGCTGATTCATCGCTATTGGCACCTTTTTTGTGAACCATTATGACTGTTATGAACAGAAGTGTTGCTAAGACCATTTAAAGGGGTATTGTGACTGTTTTTAAGGGTCACCATAGCGCCTATATAAAGAGGACAAATTTGCCAAGTTGAAATCATTAAAAACCATCAAAAATTCACATATCAAACCTCTTTTTCTTACACCTGATTGCTACAATTTATATTGCTATAGAAGTATAATTTGTAGTGTCTTGAAATTTTTGATAAATCGGTAGTTTATCCGGATTATCATCACTTTGTGTAGTGTTGATAATTGCTACATACGTTGCTTCGTTGTATCTTGGGAGGCAAATTGTCAATGACTCGGAACACGATTGTTAGAAAGAACGGTGGGGGCGAAATTGCTTTAAGGATAGAGAGAACTCGCCTTGAAGTAACAAGTAGTAGTACGAAATACATCATTATAAAACCATCTTTATTCAACCCCGAAAATAACAATGTTAAAGAAATTTTCGAATCAAGATGACGTCTAATAACTTGATGCAAATGTCAACCAACATTGTGAAGTTTGACCATTTCCATGGTAGAAGTTTCAAGCGTTGGCAAAAGAAAATGGACTTTCTTTTAGCCACATTTACATCTTGACCAAGCCATATCCCGAGGAATCTGAAAACGAAACCTTGGTTGAATCCCGTGAACGTCTCAAGGTCGGAAAAGACGATTTTATCTATCGTGGTCACATCCTCAATGCTATGTCAGATCCACTCTTCGACGTATATCAGAACTATCCAACGACAAGGGAACTCTAGAAAGCACTCGAGGAACGCTACTTAATGAAAGACGCAACAAGTAAGAAATTTATTGTTTCTAGATTTATTTCTTACAATATGGTAGATTCACGTCCAATAATGGACCAAATTTATGAACTTGAGCACATTCTTAGTATGTTTACACAAAACAACATAAACATGGATGAATCCTAAAAGTGGAATCCATCATTAACAAACTCCCATCCAGTTGGAAAGATGTTAAGAAACACCTTAAACATCAAAAGGATGATTTATCCTTGAAAGACCTTGGCAAGCATCTTCTTATTAAAGAACAATATCATTTGGAAAACAAAGCATATGATGACACGTCTAAGGTACACCTCGTGTAAGAAAAGAGAGAATCTTCCAAAACTGGTAAGAAGATTAAGCAGGCTTACTAGCAATCTTGACAAGGAACAGTGGGATGCTGTAAATTGAGTATTTAGATACTTAAAGAAAACCATAGAATATGGTTTGGAATATAATAGAGATCCATTAGTATTAGAAGGTTATACTGATGCAAGTTGGATAAGTGATCTAGAAGACTAGGCATATAATAACGGATGGATATTCACTCTTGGTGGGGATGTAGTGTCTCGAGGATCAAAGAAACATAGTTGTTTAACAGACTCTAGTATGGCAGCAGAGTTTGTGGCACTGGTTTCATGCTGCAAAGAAGCAGAATGGCTACGAGACTTGTTAATAAACATACCCTTATGGCCGAAACCTATGCCGCCAATCTTTGTACATTGTGATAGTTAATCTACACTATCAAGAGTGTACAATCAAGTGTGTGAAGATCGTTTTAAGCTCAGGTTGTTTAGACATTATATTTAGGATGAATAATAACATTGAAAACATATATGCACAGCGGAATTAATCAAGAATAATGTTATTATGAACAAGGTTTTATATTCATATGATTCCAACACGCCTCAAATTCTATTTGATCAGAATAGAACGGTTACTCTACCTAGTAACAGGGATCAAAGATCTTTGAGGCTACACCAAAAACTCTAGACGTCTACATTGTATTGTGTACACACACACTTTTCTGGATACATAAACTACACGCCTGATAATCTCTTTATATAGAGAGATTTCAAGGTCTACAAAGGAAGATAAGAACGAATAATATATTTTAAACATTTAAGAATATCTTCTGTATATTTATCTTCTTAAGGAGATCTTATGAAATCTTCAAAATCTTCCATCTTTTGAAGAATTATTCTTTTGCATTTAAGTCCTTCTTGTTTCATTCTTGTATTTATTTTGTCTCATCAAATCAATAATTCTCAACAATCTTCCTCTATTTTATGATGATAAAACAAACAAAGTCGTGTACGAACTTCATCATAAAGCCAAAGATTCCCCTGAAGTTGAGATGTAATCAGCTCCCTGAATGAAACAAACTTCCCCTTAAGTAGATTTCCTTTGTACCATGCTACACCAAGGATCTATAAATTGCCAAATATACCTGTTAACGCCTTCTTCCCCTTTTTGTCATAATCCAATAGGGGCATATAAATGTAAGCAACTTTGATCTTGACCACTACAAACCAATATCACACTTTTAATCCAAGCCTTCTAACTCCTCAAATTACCCACCATTAAGCACCATAAGAAAAATGAACTTGAGCAGTAGTAATAAAGACTAGCAGTAGTAAACACTTTCACCTCGATGATGCATGTAAATGGTTAAACATTTTAACAATAAGCTTCCCCTGAAACCCATATGTTAACCATTTCTTGAATCTTCAATTCTGTAGGCTCTATGTAATGATTACTGATGAAGAAAACTAAGTATAACGAACTTGATGCTGAAGTAGAATAACCCAAACTTGTGTCTTATGTCTTGTGCTATCCATGTGACTCCAAACTTATAAATAAATCTGTGAAATATAAGTATATCGCAACCTCTTGAAAATTATCCTCATCTTCTATGAGACACCAGACCAAAGTGATAGCAAATGTACGCATTGAGCACCATAAGAAAATTCATACATCTTTGCTAGATTTTGACAAGTCTTCGTCACATCGTTTCTAAGCATGAACAAGTTATCTTTAAAATGTAACACCCACTTTGAGATATGATAAGAACACGCATCCATGAAATTCCACTTCAACTTCAAATAGGTGATAATTAATAATCTTCGTAACCAATTATTCCAAGAAATCCAAAAACGAGCCATTAAACATTTAAACCAAAATCAATCCGTTAGCTTCCCCTTAAACGAAGCATCCGAGATCCAAACCACGTGTATTATCAGATATTGTACAATGCTAGCAGTACTAAATACACAAAGTAATCTGACAGTAATAAAAACCAGCGAACAGTACTAACCAAATTATAACTGGCAGCATTAATCAAAACCTTTTAGTTCAAAATCGTGTCATCAGCAGAATAATACCATAAGTTAACCAAAAATATCAATTTGGGCACAAAGACAAGTAATTTGTATCATTCGGATACTAAGGCCCATATGTGTCCATCCAAATCCATCATAAAACTTGTATATGACCCAAGTGTACATTCAATACACATTTGATCTGGCCCATTTTCGTTTTTATGATTCACTGCCCAACCATAAGCAATTATAACCCTCGATGAACGAACACCAAACAACAGCTGTAACTATGTCGAGCAGCATCACAAACTATCAAAGCAATATTAACATCGATCCCAAGCAGTTTTAACTGTTAACTCTAGCAGTAGAAGAACACGATGCAAGCAGTACAAATGATAACAAGCAGTACTAAAATTTCTTCAAGCAGTACTAAGTGTATCCTTAGCAGTACAAACTCATGAACGAGCAGTATTAATTTCCATAGCAGTACTAACAATAAACAAGCAGTATTAATATACTTCCTGGCAGCAGAAACATATAAACTTGGATACTCAACCACATAGAAGTAACCTTACTCGTCATACCACCAGTAACAATCGGCTTTCAATCCACATCAAGAGAAACGTTCTGCTGTGTCTTTTTAAACCTAAGCATCCATGATTAGTCGAAACCCTAGCAGTGCTTACCAATATACCAACCCCATATCTTGATGTTAACAACTTGTTCACAAACCTTCATGATACCTGCTGCTTTTACTTCAGAAAACAAAATCGTCAATAACCAGACTTTGCAACCTTCAACACCAACTCAGCTTCTATTTAGGGTTGCAAACAAATTAAAGCATAATAGAAAGTTTTAATCGCTGTATACACACACCAGCATATTCAAGGTAACAATCGTATCCACAACCCTTGTGTCGACCTTCAATATAGGTAAAATCCTTGAATTAGGGTTTGTATCAGTTGATGCAAAAGATAAACCGAAATCCTAAGGATTAGGGTTAGAGTATGTCATTATACACGTGCAATCAATCACCAAAAAGCATATAAACGAATGATAAAAGAATTAAGAATCGTTTGCTGCTAACCGACTTAGGGTTTATGGAAAACCCTAGTTGCACCGAATTGCCATCATCGAAAAAGAACCTGTGTACCGAATTTGCTCAGAATAGAAAATTTGATCACATGGTATATAAACATCATTACCATAAATCATAATCACATCACCATGAATCATGAGCATCATCACTACGAATCACAAAGCTGCCATCAAGAACTTCTCTGTTTTTATAGAATTAGGGTTTGCAAAACCCTAATTACACCGAATTAAGCATAATAACTAAAAACAGAATTTTGACACTTGTACCTTTATGGAATCGACTAAAAATACCTTGTAGATCCTAGATCAAGAGCCACGAGGCTCTGATACCAATTGTGAAGATCGTTTTAAGCTCAGGTTGTTTAGACCTTATATCTAGGATGAATAATAACATTTAAAACATATATGCACAACGGAATTAATCAAGAACAATGTTATTATGAACAAGGTTTTATATTCATATGATTCCAACATGCCTCAAATTCCATTTGATCAGAATAGAACGGTTACTCTACCTAGTAACAGGGATCAAAGATCCTTGAGGCTACACCAAAAACTTTAGACGTCTACATTGTATTGTGTACATACACACATTTTTCTGGATACATAAACTACACGCCTGATAATCTCTTTATATAGAGACATTTCAAGGTCTACAAAGGAAGATAAGAATGAATAATATATTTTAAACATTTAAGAATATCTTCTGTATCTTTATCTTCTTAAGGAGATCTTCTGAAATCTTTAAAATCTTCCATCTTTTGAAGAATTCTTCTTTTGCATTTAAGTCCTTCTTGTTTTATTCTTGTATTTATTTTGTCTCATCAAATCAATAATTCCCAACAAAGTGTACAATGGTAAGTCCAGGCATATTAGACTTAGACACAGACAAGTCAATCAGATGATAAATGATGGGGTGATCACCGTTAGTTTCTTACAATCTAGTAAGAACTTAGCAGATCCTTTCACAAAAGGATTACCAAGAAAACTGATTAAAAGTACTTCACAAAGGATGGGACTCAAGCCCATGTATAAGTAGTCCCCTATGATGGAACCTTGTCTTGACGCTTGGTTATTCACCAAGTCTTTTGAGAAGTAAAAGTACATCATCCGAACGTGACAGAAGTTCTACGAGATTTAGAAAATACCATCTCAGGGTTAGTGGAACTTGGAACCGTAATGTAGTTAAAGGTTGAACAGAATTCTTAATGGACTTATAACACAAATTGTGTTGGATTGTTTTAAGTTATGGGAATAATCTTGATAAGGTTCGCCTATGTGAATGTGGAAGTGAGGCCGCTTCCAATGAGCTCAGTTGGCTCTAAAGCATTCTAAGAAACCGAGATATAGACTCATGGCCAGTTTTAACGGGTCGACACAAAAATGGATTAAATATACGAGAGGAAGGATATGCGTGAAGCGTTTTTGTTTAACACATATAGGAAGATGGTTCAATGACTTTGGTTCAACCAGTCTTACCCTAATTAAGCTTGAGCGCTTTCACTACATAAAGATTCAAGGTGTAACATTCCATCTTTATTTATGCATAACACCCCAGGAATTTATGAATCGGGTTAAGTTTTATGTGTCTGTTCGAAATCTACGACTATTTTGAAAATGGTGGAGGATTGTTGGAGAAAATTTCAAAATAATGTTACAATCATTTTAACTTTGAGTCTTATGAAGGAAAAAGAGTGTTTTGTTGTGTTTTGGTGTTCACCAACGAAATGGCTATTAGCGACAGTTTTTTCTGTCACAAAACCGTCGCTAATGAATCGTTACTATTGTAAGGACCCGTCTATTTTGAAATTCTGACGGTTATTTATGTTAAAAGGGTGACCATGATATAACCATCGCGACTGTTTCTAGATCTATATGTTAGCCACGGATATTCTGTCGCTAAGTCGTCGTTGATTCGTCGCTATTGGCACCTTTTTGTGAACCATTATGACTGTTACGAACAGAAGTGTCGCTAAGACAATTTAAAGAGGGTATTGCGACTGTTTTTAAGGGTCGCCATAGCGAAAGAGGATGAGTTTGCCAAGTTGAAATCATCAAAAACTATCAAAAATTCACATATCAAACCTCTTTTTCTTACACCCGATTGCTACAAATTATATTGCTATAGAATTATAGTTTGTAGTGTCTTGAAATTCTTGATAACTCGGTAGTTTAACCGGATTATCACCACTCCGTGTAGTGTTGATAATTGCTACATACGTTGCTTTATTGTATTTTGGGAGACAAATAGTCAGTAACTCGGAACACGATTGTTCGAAAGAACGGTGTGATCGAAATTGCTTTAAAGATAAAGAGAACTCGCCTTAAAGTAGCAAGTAGTAATACAAAATACATCATTATAAAACCATCTTTATTCAACCCCGGAACTAACATTTCTCTCAACCTCCCATTACACACAGTGTAACATTTATACAAACTTAGAGCCCGTTTGGTTCCCTACTATGGTTTGGGTTTTTGGTTGATAAGACATTTAAAAAGTGTTTGGTTTAATTTTTGGTATTAAAGATTAGGAATTCATCCCACCATTTGGCACTATTTAAAAAGTATAAGGTAGTGGTGAGTTTTTATTTATTGATGGGTCCCATTTGTTTATTTCACTCTAATCTTGTTTTTTTTAATATAAATAAAGTATTAATTATATTTTAAATACATTTTAAAATATATATTTTATTCTTTATATTTTTATAATATATTTTCTCTTTCTTACCTCACATCCAAATCTAAATCCTAATCCAAATTCAAATCCTAATCCTAAACCTGTCTACGAACCAAACGGACCCTTAGTGTTATATTATAACTATGAATCTAACCGCTTTTCCTCTTCTCAACCTGGACTACGATCACACCGTAATCGGACGTCCATGCTTTTGTCATGTTGACACGTTGCGAATAATATTAGAAAATATTGCATTAACATTTTGAAAATATGCTTGCTACATATAAAGTTGAGATTAGAACTTTTCGGTCTTTTTTTAGTAATCATGGTTTGTGATTTTTTGGCCGACTAATCTATGAGGTTTGAACTCACTGGCACACAGACATAAACCATATAAAACCTTCCTTTTTCAGAAGCTTGACGTGACAACTTCAAGATTGTTTGCATCTAGCAAGAATTAAATGTGAGAACTCACACATTTTAAAATGATAGTTTCAAACCTTTTTGTCAATAAGCCACCACTGAGTGGTTTTTTCGGTCATTTGCTCGTGCCAATGTCAAATTCATTTTTCCGAATTCACATGTAATACCTTGGTGATTTGATGATTATCAAAGTGATTTGGTCTTCGTAAGAAATTATTGAAACAAGCATGGTTACCCGCGCGTTGCTGCGGGACGTTAATTTTTCGCGCATAGTTGCGGGTTTAATTGTTTTTTTCTAATTTTTTTTATTTTATGCGGGTTTATTTTTTCGGGCTTATGTTTAATAGTGGTTTTTTTTATATGGGCTTATGTGTTAGGCCTCATGGCGCGGGTATTTTTTGATCTAAATAAGTCAGTACTTTTGTAATTTTCTTTTTTTATTTTGTGCCGAGTATTTTTTTTTATATTGCGTATTTATAAAAAAAAAGTGGCCATATTACTGTAGCATGACGTAAAAAACGACGTCGTATCACTTTTGTGCCGAACAAATTTTTTTTTAATATTATTTTGTGCGGGTTTATTTTTTTGGTCTTATGTTTAATAGTGGTTTTTTTTATATAAGTCAGTACTTTTGTAATTTTCTTTTTTTTATTTTGTGTCGAGTATTTTTTTTTTGTATTGCGTATTTAAAAAAAAAATGGGCCGGCCCAAACTGGGAGCCCATTGGGCCGAACACTGTTCATATTACTGTAGCACGACGTATGTAAAAAACGACGTCCTATCACTTTTGTGCCGAACATATTTTTTTTTAATATTATTTTGTGCGGGTTTATTTTTTTGGTCTTATGTTTAATAGTGGTTTTTTTTATATAAGTCAGTACTTTTGTAATTTTCTTTTTTTTATTTTGTGTCGAGTATTTTTTTTTGTATTGCGTATTTAAAAATAAAAAAAAGTGGGCCG
>BQNB010086747.1:0-25417 GCA_026074375.1 Tanacetum coccineum | reverse complement strand
TTTCACCGTATTTTTTAAAATTTCGTGATCTTTAATTCAACATCCATTTTGATATATTTTTATAAATTTTTAGCTTTTCACATTTTTAGTGGGTTTATTTTGAATTTTTTAACAACTTTAACTTTAATTTGAATACAAACTTGATTCGTAAAAGATATATACTTTTGAAGACAATGTTTGATGGATAAGAGAGTGTGTGAGTCTTTATACAAGCGAGAATAATGTTAATATGATGTTGCGGGAAAGTTACAAAAACTCAAACAAATGAATTCTCTAAGCGGGTAGGGAATTGCGGAGCGAGTTGGGTTAGCAATTTTTATCACCGCCGCTATGCGCGGGTATCCACCTAGTCTATTAAACGAGGCATATTACTCTTTACACAAAGTATATTCATGTTTTCTTTCCTTTTCCGCTCAAAAATGAAATGAAAATTTTGAAGAATTTTTTTTTTTCATTTTACTTTCAACTTTCTTTTCCTTTCTTAAAAAAGGTAAAGAACAAAAAAAAAGATCATTTTTATTTCATTTCTTCTCAAATTTTATCAATTTAATCTTAGAAACGGCGGTGTAAATATGAGAAAGTGAAAAAGAAAAAAAGAAAAAAAAAAGTAAAGAAAGAAAAGAGTGAAACAAATCAGGTACGGAGTCAAGTGATAGTTTGGATGGGCCAATGACAACCCTAAATTTTATCAGAATACTAGTGACATGCATATGTTGTAGTGGTTTAGTCATTTAAATTGTTTTAGGCCCACCCAACGTAATAAAAGTCCCCATCCAAAGTAGAGATTATAGCAAGTTTTAATAACTAGAAACTGCTCATTCAAATCCACCCTTTAATTATAATTGGTTTTAACTTTTAATTAAGGAGTGGTGTGTGTTGTTGATGTTTTAAATGAGCGCATTCTTACGTACGAAAGATTTAGAAGATTTTCTATATTCATTTTTATCGAATATTTTGTCGTGTTTGTTTTGGTCAACCCGACTTTAAAATCCTACCTCCGTCACTGAGCTTGCCGATTATAACGTTTTGCCCGTTCATCAGCCTTAAGAAATTCGTTGAGATAATTATTATCCTTGTTAATACCTTCCAAAATCCGAACCCTTTCCTTATACATCTCAAGCTGACTAGTCAAATTCGTGTTTTGTTGTTGGACTTTTTGAGCAAATAATTGTTGTTTTTCAGCTTCCTGAGCAAAGCGTCTTATTTCCTCGTTTGATCCCATTTTCCCTATTTATCACAACGAACCCAAGTACTTTTCAACACAATTTATATCCAACACAAACTCAAAAATTCAACTTAAATTAATCACAAAAAAACATTTAGCCCAATTATCTTGTAAAAATTCAGCCCACTCAAATTTGGGATTCAGCCCATTTTTAAGAACACAATACACATGCTTGGTCCATTATTCAGTTACAGCTCAAAACTTTTCCCCATTCAAATTTGATATAGAGAAATATTGGCCCAAGTCATTGATAAATCCAGTACAGTCCAATACATGCCTCAAAGTTGATATGCGAATTCATAATCAATGCAAACCCTAATCACTTCCTATAAAAATACACACGCCTCTCTTTTCTTCAAAATACCCAACTGTCACAAAAATCTAAACCCTAATCCCTAACTTTATCACATACACTCCTCTCTTGAAGTGTAAGCTTCAAAAGATCTATGAGGATAGATCTTATCGAGTTTAGGATCTTTAATGATCTATGTATCTTTTGCAAAACTCGAACCAAAAGAAAAAAAAATCTGAGATCCTATCGTTTACAAATCACAAAAGATTTTGACACTCAAAAGGTAGGTTTTATTTCCTTCTTGTTTTGTTTTTCTTTGGTATAACAAAACGAAAGGAAAACATGAACACACTTGTTCTTGTGTTTTTTTTTCTTTTCCGAAAAACAATGAAGTGATACTTCAAAAATAGATCAATGATGGTACGGTTTTCTTGAAGAAAAGATGTTTCTTGTTCTTTAATTATCACAAAAGATGAAAAACCAAAGATCGTTACTTTTGATTTTTATTTTCTTGTTGGAAGTTGTGTGTTGAAATTGTGATATAGATCGAGATTTGGTACAGATCGAGGATGATACTTTCCTTTTGAGGTTGATCTTTTAATTTCAATGAACTTTCGGTTAGACAAACCAAAGGAAAAATCTAAGATCTAATTTATCTTTTCTGAAATTGAGTTGTTCCGAGTTTGTGTCCGAGTTTAGATCTGGATCTGTGATGAATGTTTTGTGTGAAATGAAGATTTTTGATGATCTTGAATATTTATGAAAGTTGTACACAATAACAAGCTGAATCTGAGATCTTACTTGATCCGAAAATAGTTTGTTGTTGAAAATAAGTGTTCGCCGAGTTTGGGTCTTGAACAGCCTTTGTCGAAATTAGATTTATCTTTTCTATTAGATTTCAATTTTAGTTCAAACTCGGATATGTGATGTTATGAATTTACACACAAAAATCTTTCGAGATTAGTACCAATTGTGTAATACAAAAACTGAGATCTGATATACTTTTGTCTTTTTAGTTTCAAGTATTAGCTAAGTATCTGTGTTGATGACGTGATGTAGAATAGTCTCGGATTTGCTAGATCTAGAATCTGTTGAAACAGATTTTTCTTATCTTTGTTTTTCAAACTCAGTAAAATATGAGATCTGTTGAAAACATGTTGACTGAGAAACTGAGTTTGACTAGTTGTAACAAACTTTGACCAGTTGTAACAAACTTTGACCAATCAATTACTGAATTTAAGAATTAAAAATGCATTTTACTGAATTTGACTACTGATTTTGATATTAGACTCAAATAAGCAGATTTTGAACTAATTTTGCCAAGATTATTACGATAAAACCGTAAGCAATCAATCTCAGTTGCATAGAACACAACTGAAATTAGCTCAATAAGCACAAAAATAAGCTGATTTGACCAGATTAATCTGTTTGACTTTAAGACCAAAAATAAGTAGTTTTGACTCGAAATAAGCAAATTCAGTAATTAAAGACATGAAAATCAGAATAAGCACAGCTGATCAGGACCAAAAAAGCACAAAATAAGCTCAAAATAAGCTGCTGGAATAAGCTGACAGAATCAGCAGTCCGAATAAGCACTCTAAATGACACTAAATCGCTCCCTGCATCTCTAATACCACTTGTGAGGTCTTGAATTCAGGATCAATAAGCAATAGAGTGTTTAGTCTAGAGAGAGAAAGATTAGAAAGTAGAGAGAGAAAGAGGGAGAAGGAGGATTAGAGAAAAGATAAAATGAGATTAAGAGAACACACACAAGACACCCTTGAAAACACACCTCACAAATGAGGTGGTGGAGGGGTATTTATACCCAATTACAAGAATGAGCATGGAGCTCTTGTCTTTTAGACTTTAACTATTTATCGGGTCTCATGACTTTATTTTAGTCACGAGCCTTTCACCTAACCTATTACACAATATTATTTCTCTATTTATTACAAGACTTTTATCTCAATAAGATCGTCACTTTTATCAATCCTAACACAAGACCAACATAAAACAACAAGCCCACACCATAGGCCGGTTGGGCCGAGCCCAAACCAAAACATTCTGAAACTAAATAAGCTTTTCATAAGCTTATTTTTTTTAAGCCACTTTAAAAATAAGCCTTAAATAAGCCTGATGTGCTGTCGTGTAGGGTCAATTTATTAATTACCAAGTTTTGTATTTATATTTAGCCGACTTATCCTAAAAAAACACTTTAACGGGTAGTGTACCCGATCGAGTGGAGTTTCGTGGTAAGTAGGGTGTCGAACACTAAGAGCGAGGTTGTTAACCGTATAATCTATCAATATTTTAATTACTCTAGTTATGTTGATTTTAATTACTAGTTAAACATATGCTATATACGCTTGTAACAGATATGGGGGGTTTTTCAGCCTGAGAGACTGACACATGTTTAGTGGTGACAAATATCAATTCAATACACAATAAACGTGTTGGGAATTAAACTCATACACTTAGTACTATCAAGCCAAAGACTTAGTACTACTAAAGATTACAACTGCCAGTACTAACTAGTTAGTACGGAGTTAGTACTGCTAGAAGAAAGTTAGTACTGTCAGTACTAACTTAACACTGCTAAAGGACTTAAGACTATTGCATGAAGACTTAAGACTGCTCAAGAGATAAAGACGTGTGAAGAGATATGTATTGACTTATTTTGTGTATATTATATTTAGTTAGAAAGATATGCATATAAGATTAGAATTATAGAAGATTTGTAGTTATCTTGTAAAGGACTCCTTGGTGTATAAAAGGAGATCCTAGGTTATGATGTTATATGTGATTTCATAGAGTTGCATACATAGCTTCAAGGTTGTAAACCCTCGTACTAGATATAGTACTCGTATTATTGATCTTAATAATATTAAAGCTTTTTGTTACATCTTTGTTCAATCATATTTAATGTTACATTCATAGTTCTTCTAAGTATTAAAGAGTAGATTCCGCATACTCTTTAATATACACACAAAGTTTCTACCAAAGTTGTTTTGGATTTACCCAAGGTAACTTAACCTTTACAAGCTAAAGAATTAATCATAGTTTGGGATCAACAAGTGGTATCAGAGCTTGTGTTCTGAAACTTTGATCTAGAAGAAACTAACAAGAAGATCTCTTTACTCACAAGAAAGAGATGGATTTAGAAACTGCCCAAACCAATACTACTGCAAAGTTGCCCCTTCTCAAAAAAGGTGAATATGATATGTGGAAGCTAAGAATTAAGCAATACTTTCAAATACAAGACTATGCTCTATGAGATGTCATAGAGAATGGAAACTCATTCAAACTAGCAGCTCAAACAACAACAAATGTTGAAGGTTCCTCAACTACATTAATACCAGGTCCTGTAACTGCTGATGAAAAGACTCAAAAGAAGAATGATGTGAAGGCAAGAAGTATGTTACTAATGGCACTTCCAAATGAACATCTATGGACATTTAATCAATACAAGGATGCCAAGACTTTGTTTGCTGCTATACAAACAAGATTTGGTGGTAATGATGCCACAAAGAGGACTCAGAAGACTCTTCTGAAGCAAATGTATGAGAACTTTAGTGCTCCAAGCACAGAGTCTCTTGATTCTATTTTTAACAGGCTTCAGAAGATTATAAGTCAGTTGGCTATCCTTGGTGAAAATATTTTACAAGAAGATCTTAATTTGAAATTTTTGAGATTTCTTTTTTTTTTGGTTTCTTTGTTATTTTGTTTCTTTGGTCGTCGATCTACCTATTTATAAATATTTCAAGTTACAGTTCAATAATTTGTTTGAGACCATCAAAGTTGTTAATTAAATATAAATGGCACGGTAGTGATGTTCCTTGAGTTTTAGTAACAGCACATGTAATTCGGTTCACTTAATTGACAGGAAAATATTTTGGGTTTGGACCCATACATATTTGAATCTCTTTTTTTCTTTGTATTTTGCACTTAAATCATTATATGATTTGTGGACTAAATTTGAGGTTTGAACTCAAGTGTTTGTTGATCCAACTTTGGATGTGATACATAGTATTTTGGTTGTGATAGATAGTGGTTCGAACTAAGGTGGTTTTATTTGGGTGATTTTGGTGAAATTTGTGGCTTTGATCACTCTAGATTTATAATAAGTTTATAGGCCTTTTTTGTTATTTTTTGTATGCGGTTTTTTGTGGTCTTGGTTGTGTTTGTGGCTTTCAAGTTAGAGTGATGTTTGTGGGTTTGTGACAAATATTTACGAGTCATTGATGACTAATTTTAAGCACATAGTTAGAGTTACGTTTGTTGTGTGAATTGTTTCTCAACATTACAACTGTTTATTAACATCTATTGAGGCTTTTTTTTAGATTGTAGTTTTGAAATTTTACAAAATTTAACTTTTAAGAAAAGTTTTAGAGTTCTATAAATTTTGTAGATATGGAATTACTACTATTAAATAATTTTTGGGAGTTCTGAAATATTATTATTTATTACTTAGTATTTTAAGCTACACCGTATTCAAAAATATAAGAATAGACATGATAACATTTTTTAGCAAGTTAAAAAAAATAAAAACTGACCAGTGATATTGAAGTATTGGAAAAAATATGGACAAAAAAGGTTGTAGTGTTTTTCGACACAAACGATATTCTTTAGAAGTCTTTTGTGTTGCATCTAAGAAGCAAATAAAAGGGTAAATACAAGCAAATAGATTTCAACTTTGAAGTCTTAGAAAGGAAATCAATATTTAGCCACAAACTAGCTTTTAATAATTTGCTAAAAAGTTTAACATTTAACACTTATTAACTTGAAAATTAATGCTAGAATCTGAAAAGTGAAACTGCTATCTATTCAATATATTATTAATTTAGACGTTTTATTTAAAAATGACATTTATATGTGAACTCAAAAACACAACAAATATAACCTCATCTAAAACGCCTCACACCATTTCAGTTTCTTATTTATAGATTAGGAGGTGTAGATTTTATATCATATAAATATAATGAAATCACATTGTATTATACCTATTTGCAACATAATTTGACCTCATACCTCCATGCCGACGCTTCCAAATTTCTTTAACATGACATGGGTACTCTACAATTTGTACATTATAATTAGTTTGATAGTGCTTAAAGTTATTAAAATCTAAAGTTAATGTTTTCCGTAAATGTTTATAAGGAGTTTGTAACTCCTGGTTAAAAGAAGTTCTGAACATTAATCGGTCATTTAATCTTATAACTTCTTCCATATATGCATAGTGGTTACATGACGATAGCCATGGTCATTAAGTTAATGTTGAAACCACTCATTTAATATGTTAAGGTGATGTTGAAACCGCTCATTTAATAATGTATCCCTACTGCTTTATATAAAAAAAGTTGATTTGTGAATTTTATATATATATGATTGACATTGATAATCCATCTTCAAAATTTTAATCTAAAAATTTAGAACTCTAATGGCTTACATCATTCGATAAGTCAAATCTTCATCAATCGTTAAGATAAAAATATATTTTTTATAATTAATTAGGTTCTTAATTATTTTATTCGATTATTATATTGTTAACGAGTTATCTTTTTCACTTTGTTATTTAGATGAACCCGGATAGCATTGACAAAAATGATCCAAATGATGTTCAACCTCAAGATGAAGACATCATGTACGATATTGATCTTTACTTCATTAGTGTCGTTGCAATTACTAGCAAGGACCTAAATTATCCTATCAAAAAAGATGTTAGCTTTTAATAAGATCGCTCAAATTTGAATCTTATGTTATTTGGAAGTGAAATAGTTGCATCGGTATGGTTTATAGTTATTTTAATTAAAACTTGTCATTATTTCTTAAAGTTATTGTTAGAAAAATCATATAAATAAACAACGTTTGCTCGCCACAATATTTAGTTACCGGGTACCCGTCGTCGCATTGCGCGGGTACCCGGCTATAATTTGGAAAAGGTAAACGAGAACTAGTACTTTCATATAAAAAACGATTGTTTGTTATCACATGAACTTTATAATCAAGTAACCTATTGGTTTTATAATCAAGAAATATAATCAAGTAACCTATGGGTTTTATAATCAAGAAATATAATCAAGTAACCTATGGATGCATTTAATTTTCGGGTGCATTAATGATATCCGACCCGCGTCATACCCGACCTTTAAACCCGTTTACACTTGGGTTGCACATTAAATGCAAGCCCGACTACATATACCTATGACTCATGAATCACACTTTAACAAAACCCATTTACTCTCACAAAACCCACCACACCAGATTGAAAAAAAAACTCCAAATTAGTTGAAGATCTAAGATCTATGAGGCTGCGTTGTTCAATTTCAAGATTAAAAGACTTGATCAAGTAAGCTTATTAACCTTAAAATCATTATTTCGTTCTAGATTTGTTACATGTTTAAGCAATTTTTTTGATTTTGAGATTTGGTTTAATAATCTTAACATGGTTTTTCTATAAGAATATTGTTGCAAACTCAAATCTTAAAAACAGTTTTATCAAAATCAGTTTTTCAAAATACTAGCTGGTTCGCCAGATAGTATACGTATAAAATATACTACTAGGCAAATCAATGATAAAAATTCCGGAAGAGATATTCCCGGGTCGTATGTCCCAACGAGGCTGCAATTGAAAACTATCCTGGTTTGATGAGAACTTGAATGATGGAAAAACTGATATAATTAAAACTAAAGTTAATTAAATAAAACCTAATTTAATCTACGGGAAAACAAGCAAAGGAAATGGGGATCTTAAAAAACTACGGGAAACAAAATTAGGTATAAGGATACCCTAAAATTAAATCTAAATTAAATACGGGGAACAGAATAAGGTATCGGGAACCCTAAATACTAAAAAATTAAGAAAATAAATGCTAAATTAAATTAAAAATCAAAATTAAATCCTAATTAACTTAATTTGAAAAATAAAGAAAACTAGAACTAAAACGGAGGTCGTTTGAATGTAAAACGAAAAGAAACGGTAAAACGTACCCGGTAAAAACGGGTCTAAAACTGAAATTTAAGAAAAATTAAGCCTACACTAGATTTTATATTTTTCCTAGACACTAAATGACAAAAGAAAATTTTATAAAAAAGAAAAATATTTTTTATTAATTTTTGGATTTTTTATGAATTTTCTAAGATTAATTAATTAACAAAAATAAACTTTTTCTAAAAATTAACACTAAAATTTTTCTTTTATTTTTCAAAAATACTAGATTTAAAATGAAAATTAATGCAAAAAGAATTTTAATTTTTCAACTATTTTTCTATTTTTTATGATTTTTATAAGAAAAAGTAATAACTAAAAACTATTTTAATTCCTAGAAAATACAAATTTAATGAGAAATATATGGAAAATGATATTTGAAACTAAAAAGGTTGCAGAAAGTTATAAAAAATTCATAGCCTAATTTCTATTTTTAGTTTTCACTAATTTGATTTTATTAAAAAATCTAAACCTAATTTCATTAGTAATATTAATAATAAAAAGAAAATTAAAAGAAAATTGAAAAGACAGGGTGGGAGTTGCTATAAGGGAAGTTAGGGTAGCGGGCTAAATGATTGTAATTTTAACAATAGTGAAAACTGGGGAGGGCCCTACTTTTTAAGACATATACAAACAGACCCTAGCTTAACTTTACTATTTTTGGCTAGTAATATTTTGTGAATTAGCAAAAACTTAAACTACAAAAGTTGATTTATTCAGCTTAATCTATACTACTTTAATCAAGGCTCTTTGCATTTTACCAAATGAATAAGCTGAAAATTGAGACACTAAAAGTGTTCAAGTAAAGATAATCTAGTTTCAACCATATTTTTGGATTTTTTTGCTATCAAAGAGCTTAATACTTGTTGGAAAATTAAAACTAAAAGCAGCTTATATTGAAGTTTAAATGTATATTAAGGATCTAAACTTTAATTAACCTGTGTTTTTTAACAATATTAGTAAAGAAAATTTAGCTGAAAAATGGGCAATGTTTAATGAACAGTTTGGAAGCTTTTTTTTTAAGGTGATAAAATGTTTTTTTTGGTACCGAGTTGCGCTGAAATTTTAGAAATAAGCTAAACTACTTTCCTAGAATCAACCTAGATAAAAGGATTTTGCAAAGTCTTAACTATAAAATGAAAAATTCAAAGTGTAAAGTAGCAAATTCTAATCTGATATGAAGTTTAATGCTGATGCACTTGGCACTGATGTGGTTGGCTACTTTTTTAAACTGCAAGCTAACCTTTTATTGGTACATTTCATGATCAAGTCTATTTAGTGCCTTTCTACATGAACTAACTAACTAAGAATGCTAAATGCTCAACAATTCATAAAATCTAAAGTAACTAAAAACTGTTAAATTGCCCTGGTGTTAAGACTATTAAATCAAGTGCCAAATTCTTATAATATGCAAACTAATGAATTAAACCTATTTGAATCCTTAAAATATGACTTAATGCAGCTAAAGCAAAGCAAATGACTCACTAACTTTGACTTTAAGAGTCAAATACTAGCTAAACCAAACACACCTTAAGGAAACTAACAGATTCTAATATGGAGCCTTTAAAATTATAGTTTAAGCTGATAATTTCTAAAAAAAAAATTCCTTAAACCTACTTATTTGGAATTGCTCTTTAGATTTCTAAGCTAAAAATGATGGCTTCTTTAATACAGAATAATAGTCTTTATAGCTAGCCTAATACTATATTATGATAAAAAAAAGAGAGTAGGAACCTGAAATGATGAATCTTACACTAAGCTTTCCAAGGTAGGAAGAAGCTTAGTGTTCCTAATGGCTTCCAAAGCCTCTAAACCTTGAGCTATAAGCTCAATAAGCTCAAAGCAGCTTATTCACTCCTTTAGCTTCCAAAGTACATTAATAGCCAATCAAGTAATCATAATTGATCAAATTTGAGAGTAATACAATGTTAAAAGGCTTTTTGACAAAATATAAGTAAATTTGAGCTTATTGAAAAGAATAAGCTCAATTGAGCTTATTGAGAGTAAAGAGAGTGAAATCGACTTTTATTGCTTGAAATGTAAAGTTACAAGTAAATGAAAAGGAAAATACAAGTAACTGAAAGCATAAACTGAATTTGAATTACACTAAAAAAAACATTAAAAAGTGGTGTGTTTGTTCGGCTTGGTCTTGGCTTCTTTTATAGCAGCACTTAGCCTTCTCTTTGTGTTGGGAAGTGTTTGCTGTGGAGTGTAGAAACTCTTCAAACAATCCTAGCCCTTGTTTTATCATTCACACCATCTCACCATTGAAATGGGTCTCGGGTTGTATGATATGCCAACCTGGCTTATCAAATCTGCAAGTGGGAGGTGGGAAAGGGTAATGGGTAGGTTATGAGTGTAATAGGGAGGTGGTTTGAGAGAAAAACAGTGGGTATGGGCTGGAAATGGTTTTGGCGGGAGTGGGAAAGGTACGGGTTGTTACAGGTTTTTAAAAGATAAGTAGGAAAAAGATGCAATACTAGTCCCTCTTCTTTCTATCTCTTTTCATTTCTATTTAAGCCCATTTTCAGTTATAAAACAGTTTAGAAAGTAACGCAAATGGTCCCTGTGGTTTTTATACAAAAGAATTAAAAAGGGTTTTGATAAATTTGCAAAACTGCCCCTTGTGTTTAACAATAATAAAAGAAATGCCATTTGGCAGTTTCAGTCCTTGTTTTCTTTTTAGCTCTTTTTCTTTATAAACTACTTTTGAAAATAACACAACAAGTCCCTCTGGTTTTGTAAAAAGGGTATTGGGCTTGGGTTTTGTGAATTGGGCCCATTGGTTTTGGGTTTGGGCCCAATAAGGTGTGTGGGCTTGTATTGGGCCCATTGAGTGTGTCTGGGCCCAATAAGGTACAGGTTTGTTTATTGGGCTTTTTCAAGCCCAATAAGGTTATGGAGTGGGTTTTGTGTGTACAATTGCACACAAATGGGCTGTTGTAATTGATTGAGGGCCCATTTGGTCTTCACAGTCTTCATAAATATACTATTGGGCTTTCCCGGCCCATCAGATGGGTAAAGATTGCATCCAATAGTATTCTTCAGTTCCGGCTCCGGTTTGACTGCTGATTCTTCTGTATTGACTCTGACTTTGGCATTTTTGGACTTTGGCCTTGATTTTGCACAGTCTTTTCCATTCCATGCTCAGTTTTGTCATTTTGGCTTGGTTTTCTGTCTTTTTGATGGGTTAGATTGGCATTCAATAGTATTTCTTCAGTTCCGGCTCCGGTTTGACTGTTGTTCTTCAGTATTGACTCTGACTTTGACATTTTTGGACTTTGGCCTTGATTTTGCACAGTCTTTTCCATTCCATGCTCAGTTTTGTCATTTTGACTTGGTTTTCTGTCTTTTTGTTGATATCCACTTCCTGCACAATACAAATGCAAAACAAACATATATTTGGCAGTTTTTGTCTGTTTTTGGTCATTTAAGCTCGTTTTTAGAGGTAAAAGATATGTGTAATTATGCACTTATCAAATCCCCCAAAGAAGGTATTGGTGTCCTCACGCCTATGTTATGAAGTAAACATGTTAAACCCTGTTTTCTACATTTTCTGAAATTTACACTAACTAAAACCTAATCCCCCCCCCCCCCCTAATTTTTGGGATTTTCTCATTTTTACAAGTTTGACTTTCTTTATTTATTTATACGGATCATAGAATGAGAAGAGCCCGTTAGTGTGTATCGACGGATGTCCTGACGGATAAATTCATCGTGTCCTCGATTTTTCTACAAGTTCCAAGTAAGCATAATGATCATTGTTCGATATAAGTTTTATATGTTATGCCTCATACGTGAAGGACTTGTGAATTTTCATACTAGCCCACATGGATTTTACGATTGATGTGTGTACTATTTTAATTTAACCATTAGATCAAACTTAATATTCATTAGTCATAATTCAAAATAAATCATGACTCATAGCAAACACTTATAAGACTTCGTAACTTGATTTCGAGATTTAACTTTTAGAACTTTTGGCTACAGTTTTAACATCATAATCATAAGTTCTTAAAGCTAGGAATGCGTTGCTTAGTTTGAAACACTACCTCGTCGGTTTAGGAGTAGGATATTCACGGGACCAGTCGACGGTGTTCTTAGTTGAAAACCCACCACCCGTTGCCCTTAGGTTAGTGGAAATAAATCACCACCTTTATTCACAAATATGGCTAAGGATTGGTGTCTTAGTTTGATACCCTCACCTAGACCTTCTTACAAGTGAGATATCACGACACACCATATCCCTAGAAGCAAAGACGTTTAGTTTGAACCCCCACCTCGTGGTTAACGGTAGTGGGATATCACGACAATCTTTTACTTGTTCCATATTATCTATCTGCATGTTCATTGGCATAATTTTCATATTCAATGGATTTTTGCATTCACATTTCATTCATGCTTCTTTGGCTTTTATTTTTAAATCTCACTATTAAAATCTCGCTTTTAAAAAACTAAGTTACAAATTTGATGCTTTTTCTGAAAACATTGGATTGGACTTAGCTGAATATAATATGAGTACGTATGATTAGGTGGATTTAAATTCACGGGGAGAGAACACACAAGTTAACTCCGTATAAGTTTTTAGAAGAATCTTGCTTAGCACATAAACTTGTATTTAACTCTATACATTTTCGTTCGTCACATTTTAAAATCAAAGCTATAGAATTCGTGAAAGCTTAGCCTAAGGAACTAGTAGGGCTCAACACGCGTCCGATCGAGTCAACTTAATTTTTTTTTCTAATTTACCCATAAAGAAACGCAAAAACTGCGACAAAATCACTTATTTATATTTTTGAAAAATTTTTCAATTTTTTCATTTTTTTAGGTATTTTGGTGGTAAAAACGGGTTTACGTTGGGTAAACAATGTGCATGGCAAACAATCAAATCCGAAGATACCCCCAAACTAGAACTAAACATCGTCCTCTCGATGTTTTGAAGAGGTATTACATTAATCACAAGGCCATTTATGAGGTATGCAAATGATAAAACGTTAGGTCGATTAGATTGGATATCGGATCCCAAAATGAAGCTGAAGATGTGTAACTCTTGATGAATGACAAAACTGAGAGTCTTCACAATCGGGCAAATCCTGGACAAAATTACAATCACAGGGAGAAACGGGGTAATGGAAAAGGACCAAGCTTATCTTACACCTAACAACACCAAAACACTTATCTACACTACATACTACTACTACTACGAATAAGAAATGATAAGCATGGGTGCCTCCGACAGCGCTTTTTTTAGGGTCGCGATGATTGACCCATCACATGGTTTTATGGATCCTTGAGGAAACAAGAGGATATTAAAATTCATCATCGGACTTTCATTAAAGTGACTACGATAAGTATTGAATTTCATTGAAAGTTCTACTTCCTGAGATAACATCTCCGGCTTAGAAGAATGATACTTTTGAAATGCCGGGATCAAAATATTGGGTCCCTTCTTCCCCACATGGAGAGAAGAGTTCAGGTGGTAAATAAGGGGAATGAAAAGAAATGGGGAAAGATCCTTACAACGATAGCGATAAATGGTTTCACATAGAAGGTTTGAAATCTAACAAAGGTGTGGGCAAAACATTAAGAACATGAATCTTGGTTTTTTGTTTGAATATATTTCCCACCAATCCAGTGTGAAATGAAATATTCCCAGCTCAGGGCTCATCTGAAGAAACAATCATACTCTTGTTTTGAGTATGATTGAGCGAGTTCCCAATCGGAGCCGAACCTCTCCATGATAAAATCATCTCTATCGGCAGGAGGAAACTGATCATTCGAAAGATCAAAGATAAACGAATCATATTGAGAAAAATCAACATGAGTAGTGGTACTGCCACTACTCTTTTCTTTAAAATGATCGTTATCAATGTAGAAAGCTTTATAATCTTTTTTTATTTCCCCCCCCCCCCCCCCCACACCCCCCCCCCCACCCCCCCCCCCTTTTTTATATTTTTTTTTTTTACCATACCAACATTTTTTTTTCTTTTTTCTTTTGGAAGAGATACATCTGTAAGGAAGTAGTTGGGGACTGACCATATAGGCTCTTCCAAATTAACGACAGAAAGTTTCCGTATTCGGCAAAGATTATCAAGGGGTTTAGTTTCCAAGAAAGGGTTGGAACTGTGGAGGTGACTTGGTCATAACACGGAAGATTGGACGGGATTATCTTTTAATGTTTTATTTTTTTTTTTTTTTTTTTTTTACTTTCGATTTTAGCACAAGACGATTGACATTAACAATGTTTCCACGAAGGGTATCGTCGTTTGATTAAAAGAATGTCATCCTCAAATTTCCAACTTCGGTCGGGAAATAACGTCTCATCACCTTTGAGCTAAACGGGTCAGAATTGGGAGGTGATGCCTCAACTTACTCGACAATTGTTATCTCAGTAGAAGGAATCTTCATCATGTCGAAGTAGAATCAACGTTAGAATCAGAGAATTCCTCAGATGATCCCTTTGAAATGTCAAGACAGAGGGGTGATTGTCATGACCCAGGCACATCACACCACTTTGGAACACTGCGGACTCATACTTGGGATTGGGACAAGATTTCACACTAGACTTTATGTATTCGTCTGATTCTCGTTGCCGGATATTGTGTCAAGATGCTCATTCTCCTAATTAGAGAGTTTAGGGCTCCTTCGGTGATAAACACGTGTGTGATTTGCAATGGTATATTCATTGTCGATCATCATCATACAGTAGACGATTTGAGGGCGGTTTCCATAGCAGGAGTATTGATGTACTCAGATAGCTCGTCACTTAATGATTTTCAAATCTTGAACAAGTTTGCTAAGCACTTCTTGCACTTCCTCGGATTGAGGTGCTTAACTTCAAAAAAGTTATTCCCAAGTTGCAATAGAGCCTTATGGCCGTTTTCCCCCAAAAAGAGATTTACGATTAAAACTTTTTGAGAATAGCTTTAACTCGATTAACATTAGTCCTTTGGGCTTGCAAGCTTCTCCATGCTCATTGGTTTTGTGGGAGGTTGTATGAATTGACGGAAAATTGCGGGTTTGAAGTTGGTTCAAACGCCGAAAGGAATGAGGAGTTTTGATCATCGGTTGTCATTCAATAGTCGCATAGGACCCCTCACAATTTTACAGCAAAGATTTTGCTGTTGAAGATTATGCAATCTTGCGGGAATTGAAATCAAGGCTTTGTTTTGTAGTCTTGGCGGGGCCTCTGGATAGATAAACTGGCTTTGAGGTGTTACAGCAGTGACAAATTTTGAGTATCGTTCCGCAATATTCCCACAAGATTTGCTTAGAGTGGGTGGGGGGGTGAGAGAAACTTGGAGATTGTCAAAAGAGTACGGAGTTGTGAAAAATCGATTTGAATTTTCAATTTACATAAGTACACTAAGGAAAACTCCATCAATGAGACGACAACCGCACTGTTGGCACACGGCAGAAATAAACATTAAGGTTATCGTCCGGTTGTCCACACCCTACACTATCAATACGGAGATAAGAATCATTGGAGGACCTCCACAATAGTTACAAACAAATGAATTGTTGTTGAAGTTTTTGAGGATTTTGGAGAAATTAAATCTTGATTGTAACACAGTTCTGTTGGATAACGGAATTGGGGGTGAAACACTCGTAAACATAATGAACTTGTTTCACAAAAATTCTCATAAGATGACGTCGTGGGGTTGTGGTGTGGGTTTGAATAATCAGGAGGTGTTATTAGATGGTACGGAGTTAATACATTTGGTGTTTCACTCCGATATCTTACATAAAAACAAAAACTCTTCATATTTTCATTGCAAATCCTCATTTTTGATTGACAAAATTTTTGGTATTTGCACCTTTTTCGAGCTTGTGGATCTATTAACAGTATGTTTGGTTGGTTTCGGATTTGAGATATATCGGAGAGTTTTCGGTGGACAATTATAAACCAATATGAGCACTTTCCCAAAGACTTACAGTGCATCGTGACTAAAGATGCCATCTAACGAGTACCACACTCGTAACACACTTTTGGTCGATTTAGTGGAGATTTTTTTGTGAAGGAATTGACACTGGGGTCTTGTTTGACAACGAATGGCTCTCCGAGGAGCATTTAATAACGTTGGGAATTGTCTTTGGATGACTTGAATATTTTGAAACTTTTGAAAGTTTCTGTAATATCTTCGTGTAAGGTCACATTCTAGGACAATTATTGGATCCATGCACCAGGTCTTCCACAACGAAACAAATTCTTTCATTTTTTAATGTGTTGTTGAGACGCTTCGAGGATTGGAACAAGAATCTTGTTTTTTAGTTTCTCTTGTTGAAACAACAAAAGGTGAAGTGTGCAATTTCCACAAGCCGAACATGCTTAATTGCTTTAAGGGACAATCGAATGATGTTCTCATAAGAATTTAAATTGATAGAGGGATAATGAAAAGAATTATCTGATCGAAAAAAAAAAGAAGATTATTTTTGGTTTTTTCGAATTTATTAATCAACATATTTCTCAATTGACAAATCAGATAGACAACTTTCAAACTGATAATCAATTTACTTCACGGTAGTCTCAGAATGAAAAAACGCCACAGGGTGATCGGAGGAGTTAGGAATAGCGCTGAAGCCTTATTTCTCCTTTCGGGTCGTACGTTCCTAGGAACAACCTCCTTATACCACTTATAGTTTTTAATCAAAATGAGGTGAGCGTATATCGTAAGTGACCAGAATAAGAAGGCCAGTTTTAATCCTTGTGTTATCGATGGGGAACTCCTGCAGTCACCGGGAACTTATTATGATAATAACTCAGTGGAGGAATATTATATTTGGTATTTTTTTACCAATTAGTGATTTTTAATTTTTATGGACAATTTTTTGATTTTTTTTTTTGATTTTTTTTTTTATTTTTTATATATGGATATGTATAATAAAAAGAAAGAAAAATATTTTTGTGTTTTTTTAATATGATTATTAATAATAGACAAGTTCGGGATTCAAAGTAGGATTAAAAATCGTAGCAAATGCCTCCGCAACGTCGCATAAATTGATTCGTTAGAATAGTATATTATAAAGAAAATACTAGGCTCAAATCAAACTCGTTTCACCTTGAAAAGGGAAAAGTCAAGACTACTGTAGAAATTAAAATATATAAGAGAGAATCAATGATAAAAAGATTCCGGAAGTAGATATTCCCGGGTCGTATGTCCATGATGGCTCAATTGAAAGTTATCATGGTTTGATGAGAAATTGATGTGGAGAATATATGATGAAACAAAAAAAACTGATATAATTACAACTAAATTATTAAATAAAAACTTAATTTAATCTTACGGAAAACAAGCAAGGAAATGGAGGGGGGATCTTAAAAACTAGGGAAACGAAATTTGTTATAGGGAAAACTTTAAATTATATCTATACTAAAATACTGGGAACAGAATCAGGTGATTCTGGGAAACATAAATACTAAAAAATTTAGAAAATAAATGCTAAATTAAATTAAAATCAGAAAATTAAATTCTAATTAACTTAACTTGAAGAAAATAAAGGAAAACTAGAACTAAATCGGTAGGTCGTTTGAATGTAAAACGAAAGAACGGTTTAAAACGCCACCCGGTTTTTAAAAACCGGGTCTAAAACTGAAATTTAAGAAAAATTAAGCCTATACTAAATTTTATATTTTTCCTAGACACTAAATGACAAAAGAAAATTTTATAAAAAAGAAAAATATTTTTTTATTAATTTTTGGATTTTTTATGAATTTTCTAAGATTAATTAATTAACAAAAATAAACTTTTTCTAAAAATTAACCTAAACATTTTTCTTTTAATTTTTCAAAAATACTAGATCAAAATGAAAATTAATGCAAAATAGAATTTTAATTTTCATCCTATTTTTCTAATCTTTTTATGATTTTTATAGAAAAAATAATAACTAAAATCTACTTTAATTCCTAGAAATACAAATTTAACTGGAAAAATATAGGAAAAATAGTTTTTATAAATACAAAAGGTGCAGAAAAAATTATGGAAACAATAAGCCCTAATTTCTATAAGCTAATTGAAACCTAATTTGCTTAAGTAAAAATATGAACCCTCATTAAAAAACTCAATAAAACTAAAAATTTAACTTAATTATTATTCTAGAAAAGACAGGGTGCATATTGGTAAAGTGAATGACAAGGGTAGGGGGGTAAACTTGGGAAATTTTACACTTATAGAAGGAAAACGGGTGTACCCTAGACTTTAAGAAAAGTACCAATTAGACCCTACGATTTCAGCTTATTTTGGCTTATTAAAAAGTGGCTTTTAGCAAAAACTTAAAACTACAAAGTTGCTTAACAGCTTATTCTTAACAACTTTAATAAAGACACTTTCAACTTTAGACCAAAGAATAAGCTAGAAAATAAGCTGTAAGTTTCTGTTCACAGAAACTAGGCTTTTATTTTTTTTTTTTTATTTTTTTTTTTTTTTTTTTTTTTTTTTTTTTTTTTCTTTTTTTTTTTTTTTTTTTTTTTTTTTTTTTTTTTTTTTTTTTTTTTTTAATTTTTTTTTTTTTTTTTTTTTTTTTTTTTTTTTTTTTTTTTTTTTTTTATTTTTTTTTTGTTTTTTTTTTTTTTTTTTTTTTTTTTTTTTTTTTTTTTTTTTTTTTTTTTTTTTTTTTTTTTTTAATTCAAACAATTGATCAAAACTTATAGCACTTTGATTGGAAACAAAATTATTCCTTTGAAAAATTTCCGGACTTCTAAAGAGATGCAATGTTTTTCAAGAGTGGTAAAACTTTTGACCAATTTATCGTAAATCTCTTTTTCAACGAAATGCTTTTTGTTGAGAAGCTCAGTCTCTAGTTTGAGATACTTTTCACATTCATGCGCATTCACAGAAGAAATATCCACAGAAGAATTTACAATAGTGTTCATGATATCTTTGCTAATAACTTGTTCCAAGAGTCATTCGTTTTTGTTCAAAACTTGATTCATTTTAACTTTAAATGTTTTTGACTCTAAACGATGTTGTTCCACAGCCTGTTCCATTTGATGGAAGACATTTTAGACTTCAGAAATTCATCAATCAAATATTGATCGAATGTATTAAATAAGTCCTTCAGAGCTTTTACAAATGAAATTATTTCATCCCTAAAATAAGCTTTTGTATGTTTGAACCCCCACGAGCCTTCAGTGATGGCTGTGGGTGTTGTTCTTTCTTTGACAACCACGTCAAAACCAGCAAGATGGTGTTTAAGTTTCTTCAAACTCGTATTAACCATGCTGACTTTAGAAAGTTCTTTTGGAACCTCAACTTTGGTGGGTCTACTAGAAAGAGTGGGTTTTGGAGAATTCAAAGAATTCTGAGACCAAAAGGCTTGTTCAGCAGATAATTCAGTTTGTGGAACAAATCGTGTTTCAAAATCTTGAGAAAGTTGATTAAGGACAGCATAACCGACTGGTGTAGTATTAACTTCCTTTTCTAACATCATAGTATCTTTTTGTTTTAAAAGCATTTTTGAACGACTCTTTTCAGCAAGCAGTAGAGTCTCTTCGGAGTAAGGAATCACAATAGCACTCGTATTCTTAATGACATTACCATCATAAAGCTTTGGTTCCAACTACTGAGCTTTCTTCAGATAGAAAGGATTTTGAAAACCTAGATCTTCTTTAGTGGTATGATCATAGAAAAACTAAGGTTTCGTCAACATGTAAACAGTTTGTGCAGATTGATCTCTTTTAAAAACAATATTATCTAGCAGTTTGATCTTCTTTTCTAACGCAATATCTCTATTGATGTTCCTAGATTCTTCTTTCTTAAAATCATTTTTGAGAAGAGTATCTGTTTGCATTAAAGATTCCTTTTCTTTTAAATGTTCAGAAAGAGTTTGTTTAAGAAGATCATTCTCTACAGACTTTGCACTTGAATTTGAAACGATATCATTACTCCTTAAATCAACATTTTGTCCTTCTTTCAAAACTTTAACTTGTTCCTTATATCTTTCAAGCTTAGTAGTTAAAGTATCATTGACACTTTTATTTTCCAGATTTATCTTGGTACAATTAACTACTTGGTTTTTCAGTTGTTCAATCACAGATAATATCAGTGCATCTTGTTGTGTGCAAAGGAGTTAGAATTCTGAATAGCTGCCTGTTGTGATTCAATCACATACTGAGAATAAGGAATGATATTGCTATCACTGGTTATTTCAGTCTCTGAGTGGTTGTTGGGATCTACAGATTTGATAGACGGCATCGCCTGTACGGCTTGATTAATCATATTATTATTCATATTATCATGATTGTGTACCTCAGCAAGAGCATCTAAACCGTAATGAGATAAATTCTCCATGAGAGCAACTTTGGCAGTGTTGAGTTCATCACAATCAGAGTCATATGCATCCAAATCATAAGCTTGATAAGCATCATTGTGAGTAATGACAATCTGTGTATCTTGACCTTCTAGAATTCCTGGATCTGCCAAAAATGCAAGTTCCTCTTCATGTAGAATTTAACCACTTACTTGAGCTTGTACCAACAACACTTTATCCTTAAACCATGAATCATCCCGTTTCTTCTTAGGTTTAGTGCACTGTTTGGACATGTGGCCTTCCCCTTTGCAGTTGTAACAAATAACAGTCCTTTGTTTCCCAGAATTACTTCCACTTGCTCCTAGAGTGTATGTCCTTGTAGTACCCACAGCTAAAGACGTTTTTCTCCCCTGAATTGGTTGTAATGTCACACTTCCATTATTATCCTAGGCAACAAGCTACCATTAATAACAGAAGAGTGACATTACAACCAATTCAGGGGAGACAAATGTCTTTAGCTGCGGGTACTACAAGGACATACACTCCAGGAGCAAGTGGAAGTAGTTCTGGGAAACAAAGGACTGTTATTTGTTACAACTGCAAAGTGGAAGGCCACATGTCCAAACAGTGCACTAAACCTAAGAGGAAATGGGATGATTCATAGTTTAAGGATAAAGTGTTGTTGGTACAAGCTCAAGCAAGTGTTTAAATTCTAACAATGTCCCCGCCCCCGCTCTGTATCCTTGCATTTTTGGCAGATCCAGGAATTCCAGAAGGTCAAGCTACACAGGTTGTCATTACTCATAATGCTGCTTATCAAGCTGATGATTTGGATGCATATGACTCTGATTGTGATGAACTCAACACTGCCAAAGTTTCTCTCATGGAAAATTTATTATTATGTTTAGATGATCTTACAGGGTACACAATCATGATGAATTCTCAGTTTATTTATTTGGTAGCGGGGTGGTCGGCTATTAGCTAGAGAAAGTTGACAACAGCAGTCAAGTTAAACAAACATGTGATTGATGCATCATCACCTTTTGGAACACTGGAACAATTAGGGACCAGGTTTAAGTCTGGATGGGAAAATTCAAGTTGGTTGGGTTAACTGTAGGAGCATATTCCAATTGAGGGATGGATGATGATGGAGAATAAACGTTGTGGTGAACTGATGATTGATAATCATTGGATGGTAAAGTGATTTAAAGAGGTGCTGATGATTGATGAGTTAAGTATTGTTGAGACTGATAAGGTGATCCACACTGTGGAGACTGATATGGTGAAACTTGTAGTTGAAATTGAGTGTTTTGGTAAGAGTTTTGATGAGTTTGATAAGGAGACTAGGTCATCTGATGGGTTGCAACCAAAGCAAGCAGATCTAAGTTGCTTCATGCATTAATCGAACCTCATTTGCATGAAATTCATGTTGTCCTAAGTAAGCATGAAGCTGATCAATGTTAGTTGTGTGCAAATCCCGAACCAGTTTGACATCTGTCACAAATTTGCTCCGCTTAGAAGGAAGAGTATTCAAAAACTTGGTGTTCACTTGAAATTGTTCCAGTTTCATATTGTAGATGTTCATGTCATTGAGTAGCAATGAAAATCTCAAGTAGAAATCACGTAGTGTTTCCCCCTTCTTATAAGAAAACTTATCGAATTCATCATAAAGCTTACACTCTCTTTCCTGTTTCGTCAATGAAGTTCCTTACATGAGAAGTTGAATTCTATCCTAAAGTTCCTTGGCGACTTTATGATTGCTAACCAATGCATAGACCTTAGGTGGTAGTCCGTGGAGAATGATATCCATTGCCTTGATATCACAATCAGCTTGAATTGCTTCTGTAGCAGATAACTCAAAATATTTCTTTGGTCTAGTCACTCTATTTTCCTCAATTAAAGGCCAAATGAGTGGACCATTTTCAACGGATTTAAGGATCATTCGTCCATGTTGTCTATTTAACATGTATAGCTCCAATCTGCTTTTCCAAGAATCATACATATCCTTTTCCAACATGGGTGGACGATTGTCAGCACCCGACGGAATTTCTTTGGGTCATTGAGAAATTTGTATGTTAAAAGATTATTGTCGGATCGAACGATGGTAGAAAGAAATTGTGTTTAATTAAGGTGTTTTTTAAGTGTTTGATTTCTTAAAACTACATGGGATTTTACAGTTCTTGACAAAACCAGGAAAAAAAGTAAATGTTTCACGGGATTTTACAAGTCAAAGAGATAAACCGTATAATTTAGAATTTTGAGTTGTTCGGTTTCGTTTAAACTTGACTAGTTCGGTTCACACTGTAAAAACTAGATCGGTTCACACTGTAGTTAACTAGATCGGTTCACACTGTTACAAACTAGATCGGTTCACACTGTAACAACTAGATCGGTTCACACTGTTACAAACTAGATCGGTTCACACTGTAACAACTAGATCGGTTCACACTGCAGTTAACTAGATCGGTTCACATTGTTACAAACTGGATCGGTTATTTCACGAAACCAACTTTTTCAAAACTCAAAAAAACACGTTTTTGACGATTGTTATTCGAAAAATTTTTGTACCAAAAGAGTTACTAAGCCTATAGGGACAAGAAAAATGATAACTTTAAGGTTTTTAAGCCGAAAAATTTAAAATCAAGATTTTGACCTTTATAAAGCTAACGAACCCAAAATGACACAAAATAAGAGATTTTTCTATGAACCTAAGCACACATACCTATATCCAAGGATACTAGATCAAAGATACCAATGTAGATGATCTTTTAGTGTGTAATTTAAGCTTAAAAACAAAAGAAAAAAGAAAAAAAACGAGCACTTTTTTGAAGAAAAACACACGAACCAAAACAAACACAATATCTAAACACACCACTCCATGACTCTGATACCAATTAAAGACTAATCTAATAACATACTAGATGAGAGGGAAAGAGATTGTTTTAGTGAGAGAAAGGGTTGGATGAACACTTAGAGAGAGAAAGTAAACATATATTAATGTGTGTAAAAATGAGCAACCAACCACCTCTCCAAGTCATGGAGAGGTGTTTATATACTTACAAGGGGCGGATGGGCCTTAGTTTAATGGACTTATCCATAGGCCTTAGTCTAACTACCTATGTAAGTTTCCAAAAATTACTTAACGAGCTAACGACATTTATCTATGGAAGTGACCGACACTTTCGTGTTCCTAACAACGAATTTATCGATTTTTACCACGACGTTCTCTGCAATCCCTTTTTGAAATCGTTGATGTGTCTCAGCACCTTGTCAAAATCATTTTCCTTGTATTCCTCTTCTTTATACCAGGAGAGACAGTGTTTTGACAATTCGTTGATGGCCTTAATTCCAACGGTTGGTGTCATTCTTGGGATAAGTGCTATGAAATCTGCCTTCTTCCTAGTTTTGGGGTCCAGCCCTTGGTAGAAAATTTGTAGTTGTTCGTGCTCATTGATTTTATGCTCTGGAAAGTGTAACAACCGGCAATTTTCAGAATATTAAATGACTATTTTACCCTTTGACTTTTTGAGTCCTACTTGACTTTTGACTTTTGACATTTTATTGTCTCATAAAAACAATTACCGCGTAACCGGTAAAATTTTCAGAACATATTTTAAAGAATAAATCATATTTATTATTTCATACCTCATGTACAAATTATGTTTTAAACTTATTTGACTTGAAAACGAAAAGATATATGTTATTCCTAAGATGACTTATCAAAAACGACCCGCTAAATCGTGTTTTCACGACTCAAACTCTAAAGCAATTTGATGTAAAACAATATTTCGGACAACGTTTTAGTTTTGTCCGAGACCCGAAAACAGGCAGAAAATGACCGAAATACCCTCGTAAAATTTTAAAAACGAAAAAAACGCGTACCGACATGAAAGTAATTAAATTACAATTAATTATCACTTTTATTAAATAAAAATATTTAATAAATTAATTGACATGTATTCAAAAGCGTTTATTAAAAACGCGAATATTCGGGTTAAAATTTATTTTTATTTTCGGACAAGGCATAACCGGGTTACCAAATAAATAACAAATATTTTTATAAATATTATAAAAATATTAATGAAATACTATCAAGTAAATACTTATTTTTATAGGAAAAATGATTTGAAACGCAATGGCGCAAGTTTCATATTTTAAATCATCTGGTATCTAGCCCAAACGAGTCCCGAACTAATATTTTACAAAAGATACCATAAGAATTTCCACCATAACCCCCTAGACTATTATATACTTAATACATTTTTTTAAACTTTCTAGTATAAATAGAAAGTTCATTAGGGTTTTTATTTATAGTATAAGAATTTACACCACACATACACTCCTCCTCTCCATATTTTCTAATATAAGAATTTACACCACACACACACTCCTCCTCTCCATATTTTTTGGCCACCGGCGCCGCCTCCGGCCAAACTCCGGCCACTCACAACCGACCATCATCACCACCTTCATTACCACGCCATCCCACGCCACCCTATCACAGATCCACCAACACCAACCATCGTTGTAGGATCCCTTTGCTTAATGGATCTTAACCTTTAGCTTGTAAAGGGTTTGTTGCCTTAGATAAATCTAAAGTAACAATGATGAAACAATGATTAACCACTATTGATTACGCGGAATTTAATCAACAATGTAAAGAAGAACA
>BQNB010086746.1:0-28104 GCA_026074375.1 Tanacetum coccineum | reverse complement strand
TACTATTCTTTGTATTTAAAAAAAATAAAAAGAAAAAAACTGCCTAAAAATCAAGTATTTAAGTGCCAACTTGTACTTGTCCATCTCACCCACGTGACTATCCTTTAGGTACTATTTTTTTCACATTTTTCAATGCATCTTCTTCCTCTAATTTATCTTCTTTTTCAAAAATTCCCAGTTCTAATTTTCAAGTTCTTTGTATCAAAACAAAACTTGTGTTCAAGGTTTGGAGATGAGCGAAAGTTTTGTAAGATAGAGAGGCAGTAAGACCAAATCTCTGACTCTTACCCGGTATGAGGTTTCACATCTGATTGTCTCTTACTCACAAGAAAAAAACAAACAAGCAAAACATCTGACCGCGTCTGACTGGCCAGTCAGATGTGATTCAGATGTTTTGGCAAAAACAAAGTCTGAGTGTCGTCGATGTTTGTTGGTCCCGCAACTTGGGTAATACTAAGGTTATAAATAGCCTGAGTCGTGGCGTAACGGCATGGTCAAACCTCACGCTTTAAGAGTCATGACGAGTCATTGCGTTTTTTAAAGCGTGATTTAAACCGACATAAAATATAAAAATATTTATAAATTTATATCATATTTCAAATATATTGAGTTTACAAAAAATGTCATACATAAGGAATAAAGTAAAGAAAGTATTTTTGCATGTAATCTTTTTCATTTCTATAAAAAAACGTTTTTTATCGAAATTGTATTTAAAAAATCTTTCACGCATTATGTCTTATCGCGCCTTATCATGTTGTTTCACTTTTTATCTCACGTCACGCCTTAAGCATATGCATTGGTCTATTGCGTAGCATGAAGGTTACACCTCGCGCCTTTGCGGGACCTTAACGGCGTCATGACGTGCCTTTTAAAACCATAGATAATACTAACTGAAATACTTATAAATTCTGAAAAAACATATTCTATGCAAGATTCTTTTCACAATTAATAATTCTTAGAGGGTGAAGTATCATGGCAAAGTATTATTAAATCTCTTGAATCTATTCGTAGTCGGTTCTTTAATGGCCAGGATCCGAAGAGTAACAAAGCTTCTTGGGTAAAGTGGAACAAGGTCCTAACTCCGAAGGATAAATGGGGTTTAGGGGTATCAAGCTTGTTTGCCCTTAATAGAGGTCTCATGCTCAAGTGGGTTTGGCGGTTCTATTCTCAGAAATATTCCTTATGAACTAAGGCTATTTATGAGGAGGACGGGAATTTGAACAAGGATGTTTCTGGTGAAGTTCGAACCTGCTGGACATCGATAGTTCACGAAGTAAGGGTGTTACAAGGTCGGGGTATTAATGTTGCCGGTTCCATCCCGATGAGTAAGAAAATGGGGAATGGGGAGAAAACTACGCGATTCGGGTCGACAATTGGTATTGGATGGCGGTGTCATCAAAGGAAGCTATTACACGTATGTTCGCATCTGAGTTGAAAATAAGATGTACTGTTAGTTCGAAATTGAATGCGTCTAGTGTAGATAACTCATTTCGGAAGAAAAGGCGAAGAAGTGGAATTGAAGAGATTCAACTTAACTCTTTGGCTGAGATTTCTCGGATGACTACTCTTGTGCCTTGCGAAGATCGTTACGTTTGGACGTTAGAAAGTGATGGGGTCTTTTCGGTGGCTTCAATTCGAAAGGAGATTGATGGGAATCGGTTTCAGGATGTTAGTTTGCCGACTAGGTGGGTTAAATCCGTGCCAATCAAGGTGAATATCATAGCTTGGAAAGTCAAATCTAACGCGCTCCCAACGCGTTTTAATATCTCTCGTCGTGGAATGGATATTGATTCGATTGTTTGTCCCATTTGTAATGCCGGTGTGGAATCGACAAACCATATTTTCTTTCAATGCGTTGTAGTGAGACAGATTATGCGTAAGATATCTTCTTGGTGGAACATCGACTATTCGGATGTGAATTCTTACGAGGAATGGGTGAGTTTTGGTTGGTTTCTATTCGGATTCAATCCAAACTCAAAGGCGTTCTTGAGGGTGTATACTATGGTTTGTGGTGGTATATGTGGAACTTTCGCAACAAGCTTCTGTTTGATAAGAAGATCCCTGAAAAGGCGCTGATATTTGATAATTTAGTTTCTAGTTCTTTTTATTGGTGTAAATTCAGATGTAAAGCGTCGTTCAAGTGGGACGATTGGCTTAAGGAAACCTTATAATTGGTTCTTGTTTGATCTAGCTCCTGCTAGTGTTTTACATAAAATCGCCGTTTCAAAAAAAAATCCATCAACGTTCATTATGTGTTATTAAACTCGCATATTGTGTACAACGTGATATCATACATGGGTTTGAATATTAAATACGACTAAATTATTATTAACATGAATATAAATATCAAATGTAAGCACACATTACTGTGATATGAAAACAAATATACGCGATTGTACTTATAAACATTGACTAGTGTAATTCTTATTTTAAAGTTTAATAAGAATATCTGGATATAACTAATTAAAAAAACGTTTAATTTTAACTTATCAACGTTCATCATGTGTTATTAAGCTCAAATATTATATACAATATGATATCAATAGTTAAATATAAACAATATGCACAACATGATACAAAAGCTTTTTAAAAGGACTTGGTGTTTACCAAGCTATTGATAAACGCTTTTTCACTCTTATCTTATCATTGAAATACAATTGTTTTATATATACAAAAACTTTTATAAAAATTGTTTTTTTCTTCAAAACAAGATAATATATATAGCATATTTGTAGTATCAAACATTAATAAAAAAAGATGATTCAATGAATACAAATTTTTTTATTTAATTTGAGCATCGTAGATGCTCAATATTAGGATATGTTTGGTATCAAGCATTTGGAAGCACTTTGGAGCAACTAGCGACAAACAAATAACGGTTTAAATAAATGTTTGTTTGGCAATGAGCAACTAGCTGTTGAACCGTGTGTATCCACTCTTGTTCAAAACGCTTCATTAAGAAGTATTTAGATCTAGCCATTAGCGTTTTGGCTCTCAAATAACATATACGAGGCATGCAGACCTGTGCGTTGCACGCGGGTTGTTTCTAATTGTTGATTGCGTATTCTAAGGACAAAACTGATGCACCCTGAACAATTTCAATTCAATTATTACTAATCTTGTTTGATTATCAAATAGTGTGGAAAACTAGAAGGGGGGTTGAAAAGTTTACCGCTTTTTAAATTAATGTTTTGTTTATAAAAATTTAGATTCGACTTTGTGTGATCTCAATATGTGCACAATATGAACAATACAAATATGTAAGTAAATGACAAGTAAATATAAAAGACAAGAGATAAGAGTTAGAAAGATCAAACAATAATAAATGTTTAATAGTGGTTCCGGTATAGAAGCACCTCTTCGCTCTTCTTCCATCCACGTGCACCAAGACTCGAGTGTAATTATTCAATATGTCTACCATACATTCCTTTAAGGCGGTGATAAAAAACCGTACACAACTTAGCTTACACCAATTTCCGACACTAAGAAAAATGTCGAGTTCTAATCCTAGCTAGAGCCAATCTATCATAACACACCACTTCACGACAATTCCCAACTTGGTTTCACTTCACAACTTCTCTCTAGTTCACAACTTCACTTTGCTCCACAACTTCACTTCTCCAAGACACTATTAATCTATCACTACTTACTAAGATTACCCCGATCTAACTATACTTACAATGATCACAATAATCTACTTATTATACACAACTACAATATACACCTTCACAATATACACAAATGATTTACAAGATATAACACAACTACACAACTAAACCAACAATACTATAACACTTCTTGACTTGATGATAAGAAGTATTATTCTCTTGCACTTGAGGAATTAAGCTTGGATCACTTGGAACCAAATCTTTATGATTAAATATGATCAATGGAAAGAAATGAAGTGTATAAACTAATTTAGAACAGAAAGAAAGTGTGTGCAAAATGTGAGAAAAACAGTGGGGAATAGTCCAGTATTATAGCATAACTGAGCTTGCTTTTTGTCTGGGCGGTCCCCTTAATAATTAAGGGGGCCACCCAGCCCAGGCGCTCCCTTCTTTGTCTTTTCTAGAGGAGGTCTTTTCTGAAACATTTCTAGTCGTTTTGGGTAGAAAATTTGAATTCAAAATATTTATTTGAATAAAACATTTCTTTTAAAACCAAAAATGTTTTTGTAAAAGATATAAAAATATTTACTAAAAATTCCTTTGATCATGATTAAATTTTCATTTTGAAAATTTACTACTAATTACTTGTTTACAAACAATTTTTCATTAATCGTTTTTACATTTTGTGATTATCAAAACGTAGCGAGATCGAAAAATATTAATAACGTTTTTAGGCATTATTTCTATCAACAAATAGGACTTGATATTCTTACATAGTTAGATGGCATATGTTTCAAGTAAAAAAATTATGAATAGATGAAACATACCGTTTCTTGGCCTATCCATGTGTCTCGACTTTCAGATTTAAGGACGTCAGCAAGACACTGCATGACACGGTCAGGCGCACCACCACAACTGCAATAGTATGATCACATTGTTTTTAAATGGTTGTTTAAATACGTGAATGGCGAAAATATGAAACCACTGCCAATAATCTCATCCTTGCCCAATCCACCTGAACACATGGGAACAGATTAATATGTTTATGATAAACTACGTAACCATTTCAATAATTTATTATCATGCTAAATGCATTCATTGTTTAGAAATGAAAAAAAGAACAGAAAAGTATGGGTGAGTAAGTCCAACTCAAACCACTTACAAACGATCATAAAAATTACTCTTCTGGCAAGAACAAATTTGATCCGTTACACAACCGGCATTCACCCTTTGTGGTCTCCATTGCCTCATCTTCCTGAATGACATCATCTTTGTTAAATTTGAAGGTAACAGTAACTCTTTGACATCTGAAAGTCCATTGTAGACTCTTGTTTAGAACAAAGGATGTATAATGTCTTCTAAGCACCACTGCTATTTGCAACACCTGGACGAATTCTTAAAATTTCAGTCCGCTTACTTCACTCCATTACATCTATTAATCAGTTAACAATTTCCTTTATTCCGGTCCTGCGATAGTAAATCAAATATCCAATATATTTATGTTAATTTTTACGAATTCAATATAACACAGTAGTAGGTGTTGTAGTTTTGACATATGGGTCGATTTGGCATATATTTAATATCTAAGAGATCAAAATGATAAGCTAAAAGATTTAACTAAAAAGGAAAGGAGTCACATGTGTCGAAAGTCATCCGAATTTCAAACGCACAACACATCCTAAATTTCTTAATCATCATTATAAATTTCATAAGAAGTTATTGAGATTTTGGCAAACCTGACCCTACGTGTACTAAATGTTACCCGAACGGACCCGCCATACAACCAACTATGTTCCACTTCCAAAGCAGTAAAAGGAAAACGTATTTGTATTACATATCCAATCTTCCAAACTTTAGACTTACCGATCATAAAGTACAATGCAATAAGCCGGTTTGAAACACTACGCAGCCAAATGTAAGGATACAGTAAGAACCACGTGTTTTGTAATCAAATGGGAAAAATATATTCCTGCATGTAATACTTTATATTCCGCATGTAGTGTTAATCAAATGAAGTACCTCAAGATCTCCTCTAAGACCAGTTCATGAAACTGATTTAGTATCTTCATTTAAAGGTCGTAGTACGTAACCTTTAGAGGACAACTTCCACATGCTTTTCAGTAAAGAGCATGCCTTTAATCAAAAATCAAGCACGTTTGGCACCCTCTTTATGTCCCGTAATTAGTGTCGACATTGGCTGAACTTCTTTGGTGCCACTGTTATCTGTGTGAAGTTTTTAACATGTAAGAAATCCATTATAAGTTTTTAATCTATAATGCATTTACCATGTTCCCATAGCACGCTGCAAATAGTTAAGGGGGTGTTTGAGACTGCATAAATGTTAGGTTTATTTTAGCTATTTACTTATGTTCAAACCTAAATTTTTCAAGATGTAATTAGTGGATTGAATAACAGGTCACAACTTACAATATGTGACCGTGACATATTTCATACTTTTTTTTCGACTACGTCAGATGCAGTAGAAAAAGACCCGCAAAATAACATGCTACTTAACCAAGAGTTATGTACCCATTTCATGTATAGAGTTAGTACCGAAAATAATTAGTTACCTAGTAGTGGGGAAAACATTAGGGATGGACCACTATGAAGTTTCAAATAAAACCACAAGGATGTATTTTGCAGTTTACTCTAAATGCATACATCAAAATAATGCAGAATGTGCTAATCCATGTTTAATTTTTTCAAAATTTCACTTTAAAATTAAATATTTGTGATAATACTGAGGTAATATTGACAAAAGCAATAAAGAAAACTTTATTAACCATAAGCTGTATCAGCAACACATTAATTACGGTCTGGAATATGTGTTCTTGATCATTTCACATTATGATTGAATTCAATTGCTAAGTAATATCAATAGACATAAGCTGCAATAGGCATAACAAACATGAAAAGAATTTGCAAGTGTACCAAACACCCTTTTGACTACGGATTCCTGCATTAACCAAATAGGATAATACTCACAACTTGTAAAAACATGTTTAACTAAAGACTTAAGTTTTTGCTTATTGTTAAGCATCCCACATTTTTCTTATAAAAATTACATAAATATTAGGATAAACATTTGAAGAAGCCGAGAAATTCATACAAAACATCAATCGTTATCAGCATTTATAATAACAGAAAGCATCTTCACCCTCGTAAAAACCACAAATCTTTATCTACTAAATTCACTAAAACATCATAAAAGATTAAAACTTTAACGGCTTACTCATTACATATGAATAGCAAACACAAATCCCAAAAATAATTAGCCATTATTAAATCAATTCAAAAATAACAAAATCATTAAAAAGCACCAAACTTTATCAACATTTATAATTGTATAAACTTAACAGAAATTCAGACCTTTATAACCATCATTCAAAAATTTATTTAATGTTTGTGCCAAATATCATTTATCAAACCATCAAGATCTAAAATTACTCAAAGATAGATGAATGTGGTGATTAGCTCTTTCAGTCTAAATAACATACCTTTGGACCTTCCATCATTAAAATCCATTGTGAGTGTCATTTCTATTTGCTCTATAAAGTAGGTAAAATGAACTTATCTCTTAACCATGGATTCTCAGAAAAACAATCCAATCCTTGATAGACACAAAAACATCTCACGACATTTTGTACCTGGATCATTTTAAATTAGACCATGCGAATCAAAAACCAAAAAGAATTTAAAACTTACAATCAAATTGTGTATATATAACCAATCTTCAATCCAATTGAATCAAATCAAATCTGCAGACAAAAAACAACACAAACTATCAAAAACAAAACCTCAAACAAAATTAATAAATTTGAATTTTTTGTTTTTGGTGGTGGTGGATTTGATGAATTAGATAAATAGATGTGTAAAACTGAATATGTTTATGAATCGATTGGATTACCTTTATTTTAGCTTTAGATTTAAGTCATTAATACTCATATTAGATGTATTCTTTTGGGTTGTAAACTTGTAAATATTTGTAACTCCAGATCCTTTGTATTCTTTTGGGGGCATGATGGTTTGTATACCTAATTAATCACAGAGAGTTTAGAAAGGGTTGTATGTTTTAATATAATAGATAGATAGATGCCTCTTTTATTTATTTAAAGAAGGGTTTTTTCTAACTTGTGCCACCATGACGTTAATTTGACCGTTGTGAATTTGTTAACTGTAATTGGTGATTTTTCAACCCTTTTTTTATTAAAACCACCTAATGTATTTTTTGACGGTCCACTTAAGTTCCATTTAGAGAATGTTCATTGCAAATGTCTCGTTGTAACGGTCGTTTGCGCAAAACTACCCATTAGGTCTGTAGGTCGTTAACGAAAGCCATGGTTGAGCTGAGGGGGTTCTATTCTTAAAATGTAAAAGTATTGGGCTTAGTTTGTTCCAGTTTCAAATATAGAGGATTCAGTTGGTGTGTTTTTTAAACTTTTGTGCTCTAGTTTCCTACTTAGTCTCCCCTGTTTCTAAGATTTGATGGTTGTATTTATGCATTGCAGTTACGCCGGCGGAAATTTAAACGTCATGATGGTTCACTGGACCTTTCTCCACCACACGGTTCACTTCCCCATTCTACACCACACATCTTCCCTATATATATCAACACTTGCAATTGCTTTGATCATCATCTCTACAACTTTTATTTAACAACTTTTCATATATCTTCAAAATAGTCTATTCACTCACTTTGATCATCAATGGCATCACCCAGAGGAGCAAAACAAATCGATAGGCGTGTTATCGATGACCTCATTGAGTTTAGTAGAGAGACGTCTGTGGATGGTTACATGAGTTTCTTCAAGTCTTAGCAAATTGTTGAGAGTCGTGGTTTTATAAACCGAATGTGTGAAGAAGCTAACACGACTAGGAACTTGGTTGGGCAGCTGAATGCCTTAATTGCTGAGATGGAAGCTCTTGAAGATCAGGGCGAGCTTTTTGATACTTTGATGGATCTTAAGGATGACAGGGAAGGTGCAAACACTAAGCTTCAAGGGTTGAATGCACTCATCGCTCAAGCTGAGCAGGAAATCAAGACTAAAGAGGCACAGGTCCAGGCGATGAATGGGTGAAGGAATGCTGGTTAATGGAAGGGATGGTCTTTCCTATTTTAGTGTCATCTTTTATGTTTAATTAGTCTTTTGAATATCTAGTTTGTGTTTATGGTTGATATCTATGTTAACGGTGGAAGGTGTATGGATATTTTGCTGGCTATCCAAATGAATAAAAGTTTATGTGGTTTTTAAAAGTGATTCTTAAATGTCATGTTGTTTTAATTTTGTTGTTGGTGTTATGTTTATGTTTTTGGATATTCAGCAATTGTTATTTATTTCGGTTGGCGATTGGATGTGTGGATTTATTGACATGTTTTGGGTGTGCGGTCAAGAGTTTGTGATATTAGATGTTTCCTTTAGCTTTGAGGTAATAAGAGTAGCGTCACTGATGTTTAGTTAGTTGTTGACATGTTGTGCTGGATGACTGGAGGTTGGTATTGTGTTATAAGTTTGGTGTAAAATGTGTGATAGTGATGTACGATTGTAGCTTCCAGGTTCTTTTAATGATAGGGCTCTATTCATAGTGCAGATCATGGGGTTGGAACCGGGTAGGACTTTGGTTAAGTGTCCGTCCGTTATTGTTGTTAGGTTATCACCATCAACCGACATTGTTGTTTTTGTGGTAACTTAGTTAAGATAAGAGCGTTTGCAGATTGATAAGGTCTTTTAGGTTCAAAATAGAAGTTCGTTATTTGTGCCGTGGAGTATAACTGCCATTTACCCTTGCTACATTTTCGATTGTATATTATAAGTATGTAAAATTTTAACCTGGGTTTTTTGTATGGGTTTGATACATTTGAATTGTTTTCCTGTTTTCCGCACAGGTGTGAACAAAATGGTACATCAATTAGTAAGTAGTTGTTGGTGTTAGTTGCTTTCATTATGAGTCAGGTCGTAGTATTTGTGAGGTCTGATGCACTATAAATAATTGGTATGTAGTTTCTAGGTTCTTTGAATGATATGGCTATATTCATAGTGCAGATCATGAGGGCGAAGCCGGGTTAGATTTTTGTTAAGAGCATGTCTGTTATTGTTGTTAGACTATCACATCATCTGACATGTTACTGTTCTAATTAGTTACGATGATTAGTGTTTGCGGATTGTTCAGCTCTTTCAGTCGAAATCAATGAGTTTGTATTTTGTGTTGTGGTACAATCGGTTGCAATTAGCCTTGCAGCTATGATGGATATTGTAGGATGTAGTATTTGAACTTGGAATTTTGTACGTGGTTTGGTAGATTTGAATTTTTTGTCTGTCTTCCACACCAGGAGGTACTTAACGGTACAACAGTTAGCAAGTAGGTGTTGGTGTTGTTTGCGTACGCTATGAGTCAGTTTGCAGTATTTGCGTGGTTCTAATGCGGCATACATAATTGGTAGTGATTGACTTAGCGTATGTCTGAATGTCTGTTGGCTACAGCTGTTATTTCATTATGCATGTTGCAGGTTCTTTGATCCAGGCAACTCGGGTGCGGCCTGTAGTACTGAGGGTAGCTGTTTTCTGGTCATTATATATGTTTCTCCTTCTACTTTAGGTACGGAAAGGCCAAATGAGTTAGAAGATGGTTGGTATCCCGGTTTAATGGCATTTATATGCTACTTTGTCAGGTATTAAGTATGTGTGGAGGCAATAATGATTATATGGCTTATTATCTTCTAGTTACAAGAGTAACTGTTAGTTACCCAGGCTATTTATGCCTTAGCCGTTTGGTAGCTTTTCACATCATACTTGTTTCCAGCGTCGTTGAGTAGCGTATTTTCCTATATCTGCATATATAATGTTGGATAAGTTAACGGAATATGCCAATTCCTTCCGATTACAGGATAAGATGAAGTTGTGGTTTACTCGTGCACTTACAGAAGAGCAATCCTTTTTTCATGGTAAGTCATGATTTTTGCTTTGAGCTTAGAGTGACTTTGAGTCAGCATCGCAGGCTTATAGCAGAGCTGAAGGCGTTGGGGCAACGAGGAGATGCTTTGAGGGCTTTGGAGGCCCTGCGAGAGATCGTTGCTCGCAATGTTGTCAAGCTTGGAGTGTTGGAACAACTTGTTGCATGTACTCGTGTTGGTATACCTTTGAAGGCTGGATACGTTTCTGATATGGAGGATAAGGAGTAGAGTTTCTTTGTCCTTGTCTTTTGGATCCGTTGTAGGGAATATGTCTTTGTTATGATGTTTTAGTTTTATTAATAATCAGTGTTATGCATTTAAGCTGCTATAATGCTAACATTTTAAATAATTATGTAATGTTTACAATGAATGGAATTTTGAAAGCTGATGTTGCCTATATAATGTTGTTGCTTTGTTTTTTGCTAGTTGATGTTTTATTTGAGGCGGGGTTTTTTTTTGGTTTTCAGTTTTTCTTTGTGAATGTGTGCATGGCTCGCCTTTTTTGCAGCCTCTTTGTCGTGTTAGCTGGTGTATGATAGTTTTAGGTTCTTGAACTTTGCGGTTGTTGTTGTGTAAAAGTTAGACAGATGTTCTTTATGTTGATAAAGTTTGGTGTATGCAAAAACTGGCTTTTGCTTAAAGATGCGTTTAGCAGACTATAAGTGCGTATAGGTGTCAATGGTTTGGCTCTTTTGCAGGTGTCGTTCATTAGATGTTTAGATGTAGAGATAATGTACTGAGCTCTTTTGATGTTACGTTAGGCTCGGAATGTTGATATGTGAAGCTGCAAGGCTCTTTTGCATAGAAAGATACAACTTTTAAATTAAATGGTCTGTTTTAGAAATAGTAAAAGTCAAAGTCTTTATAATTCCTTAAAACAAACACCTCTTTATTTTATCATTTCACTGGGTTGTTGAACCCGTGCCAACGATAGCGGTGGGATTTTAAGGAAGGTGAGCTTATCTTGTCCTTTAGAATGATAGGTTACTTTTAAAACCGTGTTATCCTTGTTCTTATCTTTATTTTGCATCTGTTTTGTTGTTAATTTCATTTTAATTCTTAATTTTTATAACCGACTTAAGAACCTTAATAGGACATGTAAACAATATACATGATTCATAGTTGTGTTGCAATTGTTTTTGTACAACTTATTGGAGGTAAAAAATACTTTGTATTAGAAGGGAAATAGATGTTCCAGTGCTTTTGCGGTGATCCCCGTTTGAAAAAACCATGGTTGTGTAGTAGTAGCACATAGGATAGACAACTTGGTTTCATGCTTTGTTGTTGAGAGCCTACGGAAGTATACATCCCTGAATGGAATAGACATTTAATGTGTGAGTGATGCGCACAAATCATGTATGCCTTTAGTATTTATATAAGGAAAATTGAAATTTAGGATTCAGAAAGGTCAATGAAAAGCGTACTTTGTTTGTTAAGATAGGTTGTTGAAAGTCTCCTTGAAAACAATGTTTCGGGTGCGGTTCTTGAGTTCCTTGTCTGCGTCTTGTAGCATTAGGATTTTTAGGCCCGCTGGGCTTGTCACTCGCGATAGTGCCACGTAAAGTTGACCATGGCTAAACACTGGGTTTGGTAAATACAGGCCCACATAGTTAAGTGACTGACCTTGGTTTTTGTTAATGGTCATTGCATAGCATGGTTTCACCGGGAGTTGTCTCCGTTTGAGCACGAAAGGCCATTTTGATTGGGGCGACGTGAGTATGATCCTGTGTATGACTACTTCGTTGCCAATATGTGAGCCAGTTAGGATTTTTGCATGAATAACAAACTGAGCAACATCAGTGATGATCAATCTTGTTCCATTGCATAATCCTTGGCTTGGATTGAGATTTCATAAAAGCATGATGGGTAGTTCTTTTTTAAGTGCAATTCATGTGGTGGCATACCGGGAAAATTTAAGGAATTTAAGAACTCGACCGGGTATAGTTGGTGTTGATCTATATTGTCCGTCGATGCCATACAGACCTCATCCGCACTATTGTAGGTCACAGATTCACCCGGTAACTACTTGAACATGAATTCGTTGATTGCGTCGGCATCGTCATTCCGTGGAGTTAGAATTTCCCTTTCCTTTAGGTATTCGTCGTTAGTGTGCCTTGAAGTGAAATCAGGATATGTTTCCTCAACAATTTTCCGAATTGGACAATCCCACATTTTTATCAGGAACTTTTCTGGAATGTCAATCCATGTTGGCTCATCCTCCCCTTCTTTCATCTTTGTCGGTAAAGTGCCATCACCCACAGCTAAAACCCATTGGTTGAATTCTTGTTTTGCTGTATTGATCCCCCCGTTCGCCGAATATTCATTGACCCTCATGTTGCGCGTAAGTTTGAAAACCTTGCAATATATCCACAACTCGGACCTGTTTATGCATGCTGGGACAACCTCTGGCCTTTTTGCTTGTGGGATGACTGGTAGTATTTGCCTAAAGTCACCTCCCAGCAACACCGTCATGCCCCTAAAGATTTGGTGCCTTTTTTCTGAATCCTTAAAGCCCAAAATATCTCGTAACGTTGTGTCCAAGGCTTCAAAAGCATATCTTTGTGTCATCGGGGCTTCATCCTAAATAATTAGTTGTACCTCTTGCATCAGTTATGTGAGATGGGTGTTCTGCTTTATGCCGCAAGTGTTATTCTTCATTAGTTCGAGTGGAATAACAAATATGCTATGAGCAGTCCGGCCCGCCGGGAGTAGCAAGGATGCAATTTCTATAGCCATCAAAACAGTATCAGAGGTCGGCAGGTAGTTACAAATATGTATGAATGTACAAATGTATTGTTTAAGTATTGAATAAATTAGTTAAGTTCCCTAACATAGTTTACCTAAAGATGCAACCGCGAGTACAATCATTCGGTCTGATCTTAATCTTGAGATTATAGTTTTGTATAAAAAAGTCTTCCCGATACCCCCCGGTCCATAAACAAAGTAGATGTTGCCTTTTTTATTATAGACAGATTGAACCACATCTTCATAGATGACTCGTTGTTCGGGATTTAACAATGAATGAAGGTGTTGATGCTCAGCCTTGCTTTTTCTGATATCAAAATCCAATGCCTCTCTTATCGGTCGATTGTCCATGTTTGTCAGCAAGCTTGGGTCAGGTTAGGGTAAATCCTTGAAGTCTGATAGCGATCTACCGTATTTATGTAACAAATTTTTGATTTCCATCAGGCAATAGTTTCGGATCTGTTCATTCGTCAGCTGTAAATTAGGATACTTAAAGAGCTTACGTTTTTTTTCTAGGATATCCTTAGAAAGAGTTCGCCAAGTTTCTTCCCAAAGCTTGAGCGGTCTGCTGACGTCGCAGAACAGCAACATTGTTACAAATATGTCTCGCAGTTGAGGGCCTAATGCCCACAGGCTTGCTTCTGCAATAGCGTGTAACCACTCCTTTTCGTCGTTCAGTGGGCCATATGCAAATCAGGTTTCTTTAAATGTTGCACATTGATGTGTGCTAAAACACACATCATTTATAACCCGAAAAACACTATTAATTGGACTAAAACATGAATTATGCTTAATATTATTGCAAATATGTTTTGTTTGTGTTTTTATGTCTTGCAGGTACAAAGGATTGAAAACGGAGCAAAAACGGGATTTTCGGGCTTGACTCTATCAAGTTTGCTTATTATTCAAAGCCAAGATGAAGTCGTGAAAATTCCTCGAGCATGCCATTAGAAAGAGCACGAAAATTCGAGTCAAACGGTGCCTTCATCTCTTACTGGGATGGCCTGACACCATTTATATGGGTCGGACCGACCCATTATATATATAATAATAGCAATTGAAAAAATTACTGTACATTTTAAGCACTGTAGCAAGCTACAGTGCTTGGGCTGGCCCAATAAAAATTTTTTTTTTTCATTGCTATAGTGCTGGGCCGGCCCAATTTTTTTTTTTTTTTTTTTTGTTGGCACAAATTAGGGGGAAAAAAATGTTACAAAAAATCCATATGTGTTACTGCGTATAAGAAACGCAGGAAAATTATAAAAAGGGGATCCATCCATTTTTAGTTTCTATCATTTTTTATTTTTTTAGTATTCGGAGATGAGGAAGAGATTCGAGTAGAGTAGCAGAAAAAAATAGTTTTAGGATAGAAAAAAAATATTTGAGGAGTAGTGTAGCTTATTTTTATGTCTTTTTAGCTTATTAGTTTGCTTATTGTAAAAGCTTTTTGTTGCTTATTTTAGCTAATTGTAATCAAGATTTTAAGCTTATTAAATGAAGAAGTTATTTCAAAGGTTGGTGTTTTCTTTAGCTTATTATTTGAGCTTATTCTCTTGTCTTTTTCTTATTTCTTTTTAGCTTATTTTCAAATAAGCTCATGCTTATAGCTTATTTTTGGATCCCATCTCTTAAGCTTATATTCTAATAAGCTACTTCCATAGCTTATTTAGACTAGCTTATTTTATATTGTTTTCGATTTAGAGCTTTTCGAGTGAGCTTATTTTAGCTTATTTTTCGATTGCTTATTTTTTATTCAAGCTTATTTTTTTTTCTTTATATAGATCTAATCCTTAATAATACCCGATCCGAGTTCACTTGATTGAAAACCTTAGTTTCGGGTGGATTAGATCTAAAAATAATAGATCTTATATTTTTAGCTTATTTTCTAGCATAAAATTGTTGCTTTTTAATTCTAGCTTATTTTTCTTAGATCTAAATCTTTAAATATACCCGATCCAAGTTCACTTGATTGAACATCTTAGTTTCGGGTACATTTAGATCTAAAGTTTTCATCTTTTAGCTTATTGTCTTTAGAATAAATTCTGAAATAGCTTTTGCTTATCTCATCTTTTTCTCTTTTCTTGTCTTTATTTTTTTTTTCAAAAATGCTTATTGTTTGATTAAGCTCGATTCAAATGCTAAAAAGGGTGTCATGAGTCTCCTACTCGACTTATTCATTAAGTCTTGAGCACCTTTATCGTCGAGAGCTTATTATTTAGCTTATTTAGTTTTAATGCAATTTAAATACTTGTCATTTAATTTAAAAAGCATTTTACTTTACTTGTCATTTAATTTCTTGCAACTTGTTTTCTAAGGATTTTTATTCGTTAAACCTAAGCCCGCACTTAAGGAACATTTCACGTCACTTAGCAAGCATATTTGTCATTTTTATCAATTTTAGTATAATCTTTTAGTTTTTAATCTTAGAATTAATATTAGTTTAATTTTTAGTATAAAAATAGTTTAAAGCCAAAACCAAAATATTTGTCATTCAAGCACCAAACGAAACATTCTCATGAATTTCAATTCATCTCTCGCCGTGGAAACGACACTCGGAAGATAGACTATTATTTTTCCTAAAGTAATTGTCTTATCTGACGGGATATACTATATATTACTACGACACGCGTTTGACGTTTATCAAAATGGCGCCGTTGCCGGGGAGAGGTGTAGCGATTTTTACGGGATTGTTTGTGTTCGAGCCTTGAAGACCCTTCCTTGTGAAGTTATTTTCTTTATAAAAAATATAAAAATACAAAAATATTTTTCATTTTCTTTTATTAATATATAAAAGCAAAAAAAATAAAAAATAAAAAAATAAAAATTTAAAATATTAAAATAAAATAAATAAATTAATAAAAACATTGTACATAGCAAAAGATCACCAAGTTGGTAAAAGAACCCAACATATAATTACTTTAACTGATGTATTATCCATTAATTAGGTTCCCGAACCAAGTTTCAAAAACTAGCTTTAGTGTCACTTGCGAATTTACGGTTTTGAAATTAAACACTTTTAAAGAGCTACCGTTGAAGTTGTTGAATATTAGGTTTAAATTATTCGATTTCGTTTTGTCCTTTAATACAATTATAATTGTTTAAAAAACCTAAAAACAAAAAATAATCCTTCTTATTTGTTTCTTATCTATTTAAAGCTTTTCTTAACCCTCTAAATATGTTAATTCTTATTATGGCGCTCACTCGATTTATTCGTTTCGCATCCCTCTTCACGAATTATGGAATCGTTCGTCTTGTGGAGCTTTGTACAATAAATCTTGTGGTTGTTTATAAAGGAGGTCTTGAAGAACAAAGATTCTTGTTCTACAACACATAACTCATCTCAACGAACTCCTATCAGGTTTGTGTGAAGTGTGAAACACGGTTGAAAGGTCCAAAATGTCAAGGTTGTGCTCTATGGCCGAAAGAAATTAAAGGAAGTTTGGTTACAATTTGTCATGAAATGGAATTTCCAAGACCTTCTAAACACTACGAGTCATCCTGATGGACGATACCAACTTTGTTAATGCTATTCGATTGCCATTCGTTGTCAAACATGTGACCACGGGTGAAAATTCCTCCGCAAAATCCTCCACAAATTATCCAATAATTGTTGTTTACGACGTGTGTGTGATTCGTTAGATAGAATCTTTTGTCAACGATGCACTTGTAAGTTTTGTGGGGAAGGTGCTCATATTGGTTATAATTGTCCTCCGAAAGCTCCGATTATCTCTAATCCGGAACCATGCAATCAAACCATTGATGAGCTCCACAACTTTGCCAAAGTTTTGATCCGACGTGTGCTATTCCGAAAAGAAAATTCATTACCCCTTACTTTTTCAAGAACCCAACTTTGTGGATGATTCACCTAACGTTTTCAAACCCACATCACAACCTCCTATGTTATTTCTTGTGAATTTTGCTAGGGAACGATGCTCGTTATAGGTCACTATTATTACATCAAGTTTCGTTCATCTATCCGGAACTGTGTTACAATCAAGATTTTAATTTCCCGCAAGATTTTCATGATTTTCAACAACAATATCTTTGTTGTGAAAATTGCGGGGGTCCTCATGAGACTTTTCAATGTCAACCGATGAATGAAGACTATTATCATGAGCAAAATTCTTGCTATGATTCTAATTCTTTCGGTTTTGACCAATTTCAACCCCCACAATATACCGTCAATCATCCTATCTTCAATGATCAAAATGTTCTTTAAATTCTAAAATAAGATCATGGAGCAATTGACATCCATATGTGATATGGTTGGTCATATTATGCAAAAGAAGAAGAAGAAGGAGAATTGCGGAAGATCAGGTAAAGAACGATATTGGTAGATTACATTTTCTCTGGATACATGTCAGAGAGACTATACCATTGCAATCACACCCGTTTTATCAACCAAGGAGCCCGTTGACTCTCTCATAATGGAGGATGAGCATCTTGACACTATTCCGGCAACGGAATCAGACGAAGTAATAAAGTCTAGTGTTGAGGAGCTTGTCCTGATCCCAAGTGAGTCCGAGGGTATTTTTGACGATGTGTGTGATGTGCCTCTTTGTGATAACCCTACCCCTCTTAAAGCTTTCAAATATCACTCTGAGATTGTCATCAATTCCAACGATGATGATACTTCAAGTGATGACGATAATTTTGAGGACATTGAGTACGTTGAAGCATCACCTCCTGATTTGGAGATCGTTAGCTTAGAGGAGCTTGTGAAAGATGTTGATCAGGGAAGGAAGAGTTTGATTAGAAAATTGTTCTTCAAATCCAAGACGTTATTCTTCGAGAGAAATTATTGAACATCAATCGTCTTATTGCTAATATCAAATCTTTGATGGATAAACTCAGTCTCTAATTGTTGTGCTCAAGTTCCTCTCCATTTCCTTTCCCGATAGTAAACTCTTTTCTTGGAGATGTCGATACTTCTCTCTTTATTCGGATAATTCGTTACCGGAATTCGAGTCTTTTAGCGATATATGGAAGAGACGAGGTGGTGGCATAGTACACTACTCTAATGCTAATAACTATCTGAACGAGTATGTTCGTTTCATTGAGATTGAGCGACGATCAGGTGTGAGTTTGACCAAGTTGTTATGGAAAGATATTTTGGGAGAAACCTCGTGTTCATACTCCTAATGTGTTACCCACCCATCCCACCCTTTTGATAGATTCGGACCTCATTATCCGAACCTTCCTTCTTATCTTTACTTATCCAGTGTGATTCTTATTTCTCTTTTCTCTTCCCTGGGAATGAAGAAATTAATTTTTGACCCTAGGCATTTCCACTTTTCAATTTTTCTTCTCTTAAGCTCCAGTGGCATATGAAAATCGATGGTGATTTTTCAAAATTTTTCTGTTTATGCCCCAAGACAAGGATATTCGGGGAGGGAGTCAAGCTGAGGATCGCACAAAAAAAACAAGCGCTTCTCGGGAGGCAACCCGTGTCTTTTATTTCTTTCTATTTTCTTAATAAATAAGTGTGTGATTTTATAGCCCAAGTGTGGGGGCGTGCATTATTTCGTGGGTTTGCGTATTGTTGGGCTTGCAGGATTCTCTAAGTTATGAAGACACGTGCTTGTTTTCAATCCTCCAATCATCCGGTCTTCGATCTTTTACTTATTATGGAATCCTCAATCCTGATCATGTATATTAAATGTGTTTTCCCTTTTACACTTGGAATTTTTTGCATTTGCCTTTTTCATTCCTAAAGTGTAGGGGTAAAACCCGACATTTTTGAACATTGAGGCCCATGTTCCATTCTAAGTGTGGGGGAGGGGGGGATTTCTATCGAAATGTGATCATACATGTGCCTATTTGTGTTCCCACGCAACCCCGTTTTGACCAAAATTTTAAAATTCTTATTGTTTTATTATGATATATATATAAAAAAATGAAAAAAAATGATGAAAATATAAAAATATATAAATAAGTAGGCCCGTAGAACTAGGTAGCTTTTGACTTGATCGAGTTTTAAACTCTAGCTTTCCCCTTAGCTTTCGAGACTTAGCGTTTGCTTAACTTTAAAATTTTGCAAAGAACGAAAAATGATAGAGTTTGATATAAGTTAGATGTTAAGCGTGGATTAGTTGGATATCTTTAGAGCTCATAGAGGTTAATTGTGGCTTTTTGCTCCCACCAGCTTACTAAACGCTATATAATTAAGTTGCTTTAGGTTTTTGCGATTCTTAGTCTAAATCACTTCGTAGAGATTCCTTTATGTGAAAGTTAGATAGACACATCAGGTTTTGTTTGGTTGTGGGTAATAGACTCTGGCATGGTCGGCTCGACCATACCGTCTTGTGGCCAGTTTGTTAAAAAGACCACTGGACTTGAAATTTGGCTAAATAATAATAAATGTTATGTATAAACGAAGCCAAAATGAAGGACTTGCCGAATCATGGTCAGGCTCGACATAACGATGTGGAATGTCGTTTAAAGGGTGGACGTAATAATAATAAAAATAAAACTGTGGGCTGATAAAAGTTTATTGCATCTTGTCGGCTCACAACCGATGTCGCAATCTTCTAAATAAGGCACATAGTAATAATCCGAGACTGATAAAAGTTTGCTGCATCTTGCCGGCTCACAACCGATGTTGCAGCCTTCTATAATGGTCGAGGAAATTTTCTTAAGGTCCGAAATATGTTTGCTGCATCTTGCCGGCTCACAACCGATGTTGCAGCTTTCTAAAGGACTAAGGTTTAATAATGTTGCTATAATAATAAGTATAAAGCAAATTTCTACTTGGGGATACTCTAATAATGCTCCGTCTTGGACTCGTAGTTGAGTTTGTTGCCGGAATTGAAATAAAAAGGATTTAACCCTAATCATGTGAAATTAGAACTTAATGTGGACCTTATTAACCATATGTCTCTTTAGGAAAGGATTTCAAACTAATTGTGGTCTAAACGGGCACCTTTATGATATAATGACTTAATTTATTTGTCACCAAAAAATAAAAAATTTATTAGAGGAAATTAGATATAAATAATGGAGCGAAAAGTTAAGTTTATATACTTACTCATTAGCAATTATGAGTAGTGTTTGCTTCGAATATTATATTTAACTGTGATTTTGTTTTAAGCTAGTTTGGGGATTGTGAAAATCAAGAATGACGAACTCCCGTTCTTAAAAGCTTTTAAATTATTTTTATTAATTGTTATTTTTTTTTTTTTTTTTTTTTTTTTGTAAGCAATGTAAAAAAAACCGCTCGGCACAAAATAGAAAAAAAAATTACAAAAATATTGACTTATTAAGATAAAAAAATACCCGCGACATGAGGCCCAACACATAAGCCCATATATAAAAAAACAAACTATTAAACATGAGACCGAAAAAATAAACCCGCACAAATAAAAAATAGAAAAGAATAAAAATAAAATTTTAACGCAAAAATTAACCCGCACTATTAAACATGAGACCGAAAAAATAAACCCACACAGAATACAATAAAAAAACGCCATGTTCCTATAAAATTATATTAAAAAAAACCCACATAGCCAAAAAAAGAAACCTTTAAACATGAGCCTCACACATAAGCTCATATAAGAAAAAAAAACAAACTATTAAACATGAGGCCGAAAAAATAAAACCACACAAAATAAAAAAAATAAAAAATAATAATGCCTCGCAACTACGCGAAAAAAATTAACGAACCGCAGCAACGCGCGGGTAATCATGCTTGTTTTAATTAAAAGCTCATGTTTAATAACTAAACATTTTCAAGCCTAAGTGCAAATCCAGCAAGCTCGGCCCAGATTAATATTGAAAAGGATGGTCTGAAACACTGGCCCAACAATGGATGAAGAATGAGCCCATTTAAATGAAAGATAAATCAAGGCCCAAGAAAGAATTAAAGAAGAAAACCAATCCATATGTGTTATTGCGTATAAGAAACGTAGAAAAGTTATAAAAAGGGGATCCATCCATTTTTAGTTTCTATCATTTTTTATTTTTTTAGTATTCGGAGATGAGGAAGAGATTCGAGTGGAGTAGCAGAATAAAATAGTAGTAGGAAAAAGGTAGAAATAATTTAGGAATAGGGTAGCTTATTTTTAGAGTTAAGTACATTTTTGGTCCTTGTGGTTTGGTGCGTTTTTCACTTTTGGTCTAAAATTCAAAAAATTTGGTTTTGGTCCAAAAGACATAGTTTCGTTACACTTTTGGTCCAAAAGACATAGTTTCGTTCCACTTTTAGTCCAAAAATTTTAGTCCAAATATACGGAATTGGACTAAAAGTGAAACGAAACTATTTCTTTTAGACCAAAACCAAACTTTTTTTGAATTTTGGACCAAAAATAAAAACGCACCAAACCACAAGGACAAAAAATATTCTTAACTCTTATTTTTATGTATTTTCTATTACGATTGAATCTAATAGTTAATGTTTAAGTTGAATTGAACGGTTTGATTTGTTGTTCGTTGATTCGAAAGGTATTGAAGAAGCTTTACCAGGTTATGTATTGATTTCGTTTGTTTTCTCCTTATTTCGCTTATACTTTGGTTGCCGATTTGGAGTTGGGTTTTAGACCCCTCTAGTTTGATTACTTAGGAAATTTTAGTTTTAGTTTAGATTTACTTATTTTTAGCTTATAATAGTTTAGTTCTAGCTTATTTCGGTTTTCTAGCTTATTGTACTCAGCTTATTTCGCAAGCTTATTTAGATTTTGTATTAAAGATGGTTTATATTTAATGAAAATCACGGTTTGCTTAATTTTGTTGCGTATTTGTTCGATTTATTACTTCGCTTGTATGCTTGTCTAATAAGCTAGTTTTGTGAGCTTATTTTCTTCGCTTATTCCTTTCAAAACTCCTTAAAAGTTATAAGATAGTCTCCTATAAGCTCTTCTAAGCTTAAACGATTCAATCCTATTAGTTTTTTAAGACTTTTCGAATAACAAGCTTTAATAAGCTCAGATTTGGCTTATTATCGTGCTTAAATTGATTTAATATTTTTAGGATCTCGTATTTTCTAAATTAATAAGCTTCTAATTAGCTTATTGCATTTCACCGAGCTTATATTGTTTAGAACAAAGTTTGCGTTAGCTTATTTGCTAAATCGTGTTGATTTAAATAGTTTAAGTGCTTTTAGCTATTTAGATTGCTTGTTGATGATTTTTGTTGTCTAAAATTGATGTTTAAATCATTTTGAAGGTTAGCTTATTCGAGTAGTTTAACAACAGCTCTTTCCACTTGGGTGATTTGGATCGATTAGGTAGTAGTAATTAAGGTTTTACTTCGGCACCAACTTTGCTTAATAGTATTCGAGAGATTGTTCCGGTTTATCGGTATTTAGCTTATTCGATAGTTGCTTATTAAATTGGTTACGATTTAGAATTTGTATTCCATTCAAATAACTTATTTTGTGTTTAAAAGGGTGGACTGGATTCGCTATGTTTGAATTCGGGTAATAGCTTATTAGGCCTAACAGATTGCTTATAACTTGATTAGTGTCAAATAGATAAGAGCTCAACATATATGAGAACATCTTGGTTTGAATTAGCTTGTATCTTTATAGTTCATTCGTATCAGATTGGTGTTAAAATTAGTTTAGAAATATTTAGAGTATCATTTAGCTTATTGTTTTGGCTTAACTTTGCTTGTTTTGAGATGGTGTTACCGGTTCAACTCATATGGTGTGGAGCTTAAGGATAAACTAGTTTTATTTCCGAATTTAAAGCTTAGTTATATTTTACTAGCTTATTAGAAAATAAACTTTAAACACTTTATCATCTAATTAAGTGAATAAAGTCTAAATAAGAAATAAACTTGGAATTTAATTTAGTTTATGTAATCGGGTTGTCTAACTCGTATCGGTTTCGTCATTCGGGTTATACTTTTTTTCCCTTTTTCATTTTAGTAGTGTAGTTTTTATTTAGCTTAATATGTCTTTTATTTATTATCCGTTTATTATTGTTAGCTTTGATCATTATGAGTAATAATGATCAATGAGTAGTTTTATTAGTGCTTGTTAAGTGATACTGTGAATTGGGAATTAATTGTGGATTTGAAAAAGGTTGAATTGACTAATAATCTTTGATTATTTAGATTTGTGGTTTTAATATTTTAAAGGGCAAAATCCAGAAAAATAGTCAAACTACACATCTAGTAATTAATATATTTTTAAGAGGTTTTTGTTAAAATAAACCAACGTTGTGAGATAAAATTCTTTTCTAAAGAAATTAATTCGTTAATAAACCTTAATTCACACTTAATGAACTTTTCATGTCACTTAGCAAGTATATTCGTCTTATAAACCTTTTAGATCATTTTAGCATAATTCTCATAGTTTAATTCTAGTATTATTATTAGTATAATTTTCTTAGTATTAAAAATAGTTTTTTTTAAACCAAAAACATTAAAAGATAATTAAGCATCAAACGACAAGCATTAGCGTAAATCTCAATTCAATTCTCGTTGGGTTACGACATCCGGAGGATAAACTATTACTTTTCCTAAAGTATTTTTTATCCGACGTGATTACTATATTATATTACTCGACCAGTCTTTCGGGACGAGTCACACATAGCCTGTTGTTGACCGTCATCAGTTCTTTAAAGCCTTGAACTCCTCTAACAACATTCAGCAGCATCCTAAGATAGTAACGTTCCCTGAAAGTCGGGCTTGAGTAAACAATCCTGCCTATGCATTTTCATTGTTTTCTTTCTTTCCATTGTTTATTATGTTCATGCCAAACATAATGTTTAGGAATATCGGCATAGGTGTGTGTTCTCGCTGCTGGGTCACGTTTGTTCAGCTCAAACCAATCAGTGAACATTGTAACGTCGATGCCTTCCCTTTATAGAAGAGCGGGCAACCTTTCTGAATCCCGCAATGTTATTGCATTTTGATTAGGCAAGTGGAAGCTAAGCTGCATGACTGATGGGTATGAGTAGTGGATGTCAAACGAAAAAAAGCCGCCACACTGCCTCACATGGGCTAAAAACCGGCAATTCAGATAGTTTTTGATCTCGTCCACTTCCAAAACATTTTTGGTTCCCAAAGTAGTTTCATTTTTTACATTTTCTTAGATAATAATTGTGGCTCTGTTTGGGCCTTTATTCAAATATTTGAATAAGTATTTGATAGCCTTTGATCTGTTGCACCACTCTACGTTGATATGTGCCTTGTATTTAAGTAGCAGATAGCGATTGTGAGGCACCACATGTTTGTTGTCGTATATGAACTTCCCCTTCTTAAATGTCACCTTATTATCCCTTTGGCGATAATGAGGGTATCCGTCTTCATCAAGGAACGTTTCTGTCAAAAAAGGTTTAGGAAAATGTTTTGAACATTTCCCATCATTTGTACATGATGCATTTCTTGCATCCTTCCCGCGGGCCCATGCAACATATAGTCGGTGACCACTTTATATCATCTATTTTGCCGGGTGTCTTGCATTTGCAGTGCTCTTTCAACCATAGTAGGATATGGGTGTGTGGCAGGCCGCGCTTTTGAAATTCTATGACATATACAACTGTGACATGCACGGAACAAACATATTAGCTCTACCTGTTAAATATTACGGATAACATGGTGTTTCATAGGGTACTGATAGGCATACTACCTGTGCGAGATTCACCAAACACATTTTTTTGGTCAGATCATCTAGGAGTTTGTTTAGTTTTATTTTAAAAACACGTGTCCCTATTTCTGGCCTATCATGTGGCTTCTGGCCTGGGAAATAAGCCAACATCTCTGAGATCTCTGGCCACTTCGGGTTGGAAGTGAATGTGATGAATAAATCTGGATTGTCGTATGCCCGACATAGAGCCATTGCATCTTGATAGTTCTGCATCATATACCTTGGGCTTCCCGTAAAGGTCCTTAGCAGAACAATTCTTTTACCAAGTCTTACTGCACTTGCGTCCCCTCGTGTGACGGCATCACACAGATTATGGTACAAATTAACGTGCAGTGTATCTTGATTCTTCCTTGTCCGTTTGAGTCTTTGTTCTTCAACTGCGGTGTACGCATCCACCAAATATTGTTGGAATAGACGCCCTCCCTTTAATAAAGTACTACCTTGTCCGGGTCGTTCATGAATTATGTAACTGTAGTATTCTTTCATTGTAACATATCCTCGTTTTTTGCGGGTTCCTATGTTTGCGTGATAGGGTATCTTCTCATGGAAATTGTCTTCCCCATACGGAAATAACAATGGATACTGGAGCGCCATGTATGAAGGATGTAACTCTGAGACGCGTTGTGGTCCAGTATCTTTTTTGTCTACCAGAATGTCTCGTGTAGGATGTGCATCTCCAAAAGCATTTATGATAATAGCTGCGACTTCAGACACAGTGGGGGCATTGTACTGTCAGGTTGTTTTATGCTCGCTATGTAGTCGCAGGAGGAAGTCTGGCGAACTGTGTGTGTTGCACTGTCTCGTGTAGGATGTGCATCTCCAAAAGCATTTATGATAATAGCTGCGACTTCAGACACAGTGGGGGCATTGTACTGTCAGGTTGTTTTTCGCTCGCTATGTAGTCAGAGGCGGAAGTCTGGCGAACTGTGTGTTGCACCAATCTCTGGCTATGCGAAAAGCCAGGGCTATTGAACTATACCTATCCAACATGTTGATTAAATTTCCAACAATCTATTTATCTATGTCCTCACTTGTTTCCTTATCAATGAAAGCAGATGTTCAATTTCTGACCTCATTCTGAGTGTCAAAAAAATATAGCTGGGCAAATTTCGGTGGCATGCCATCTTTAGGAAGTAGTGACCCCATCCGATGGTTGTTTTGTCTGCTTATCCTAAATGTGTATGGTGCCCATCCTGTATTAATAGAATGATCTATTTTATCTCCAAACGACGTAAAGCAGAACATGCTATTGTAGACTTAATCTGGTCTCTGAATTTTGCTGTTGAAGGCTGATCATGGCTGAGCAAGTGGTTTAACGGTGGAGGTGTGTCATGGAAATGGGGGAGCAGCACTTTGCCTCCTTAACAACAAAGCGAGAAAGTTGGGTTCACAGCCGTTTTCGACTTTTCTTCTCTTTCTTCGTACCACATTGTAGCGTTACAGTTACGACAATGATGCGTAGGAGGACCAATATTATGGTACGTGACTGGTACGCCTTGGAAAATAAACATTTGTGGTTGTCAGGAAGGTCACAGCTAGGGGACAATTGTAGGTAGTCAATTTGCAGGTAACAGTGCTTTACGGGCTAAGGATGTGTGTAGTGTTCTAAGTTACCTGTAGAGTTGAATGCCGCTTTCTTGGTTCCTTTTTTAGCTCTGCGCAAATGTGTTGGGCCTAAAATAACAATCATAGCAATGAATTTAGTATTTTTTTTTTGAAAGAATCTTTGGCAAAATGGCCCAAAACTGCTACATAAATTTAACTTTCCCAAAATTGGGTGCAACGAATACCTGTTGATCTCTTTGGCAGGCGGGTCGATGCATACTTGGAGGTTGAAGGGCCTGCTATATCGGTAGAATTGAGCCGGGTAGCATCAGGAAACGACAATGGATTTATTCATACACGTTTTATTTTAGCAATCGTTTATTTTGGTTCGTCTGCGTTCCCGGGTGTGTTATTTATATACGAAAAAATGTGTGGTCGTGAGCATATACCTGAGTAATCTGTGAATGTTTCTGTTAATCTAAGTCCACAATAACTTTGTACTCGCCCATCTTGTCTGATAATTGTATTTGCATGTATTCTTACAAAATTTTGCAGCATGTCTCTGAAAGATGGGGTCATTCTTTGGTTGCTACGTTAGGCTGGGACATAAACACACAAATGAGTATAACCACGTTTATGAATTGATGTTATGTACAGCTACTCAATTCAAGCGTACCTGTGTTCATAATACTTTGTATTCTTCCATTTTGGCTGATAATTGTATTTGCATGAATTCCTACAGGATTTGGTAGCAACTCTTGTAAAAATGGGGTAATTCTCTGGTTGTTATGTGAGACTGGAACACAAACACATAAATGAGTATAACCACGTTTATGAGTTGATGGTATGTACAGTTACTCAACTCAAGCATACCGTTATTCATAGCACTGTGTACTCTTCCACCTGGCCCGATAATTATATTTGCGTGGATGTTTACAGAATTTTACAGCAAGCCTCTGAAAGATGGAGTAATTCTCTGGTTGTCATATGAGCCTCGAACACAAACACACAAATGAGTATAACCATGTTTATGATTTGATGGTATGAACAGCTACTCAATTCTACCATACCTGTATTCGTAATTGCACATGGATTGTGTAATTCAGTTTTACTGTTTATCAGCTTAGAACTATGATTGTAGAAATATAGAAGTTATAGAGTGAAGACATTGAAAAGACAACCTTTTGGAATACTTTGAAGTAAATGATATATTTAGTGTCATAATAATAAATGATCAATTTCTAATATTTTGTGTAAGTTAAAAACTTTTTTTGAGGATGATGCAGACTAAACATGATGGGGTTGCACCTCAGTCTCATTACTTGAGAGTCTGTTGAGTCATCACAACAATGTACCAGTCTATACCTTTCCATGTGTTGTCTCATGCGTTAATGTTGGCCAAATATGATTGAAATTTGTTTCATTATTCTGTAGGTTCATGTGTACTCCTAGATGCGGGCGCGAAGTCAGGTGTAAAACATGGAACTAAGTACGATTTGAGTTTAGCCGTTTTGCGCATATTATCTTTTTGATACGCACTAAAGGTACATATACTTCGATGCCAAGTGCGTTTGTGTTTGTAAATAGGACTTGACCGGTCGTAATTCACATTAAGGCGGTGTTTGTTGAAATAATTAGCTGATTTTGTACGTTCATAGATGTGGCAC
>BQNB010086745.1:0-28104 GCA_026074375.1 Tanacetum coccineum | reverse complement strand
ACTCGAGGATCGGCATCAAAGTCAATTACTACAAAGTCGGCCGAAAAATGGAACTTTCCTACTTTTACGGAGACATCTTCGGCGACACCGATCGGACGAGAAATTGATTGGTCCGCAAGTTAAAGAGTCATACACGTAGGAGTAAGTTCGGGAAGGGAAAATTTCCCCCACACGGAAAGTGGCATGAGATTAATGCTAGTGCCAAGATCGGCCAAGGCTAAGCACTCATCCATTCCCGGGAAGTCACACGGGATGAGAAATTTACCGGGGTCCCCAAGTTTTTTGGGTAACTTTTTAAGGAGAATTGCCTAGCAATGCTCATTCAACGGAGTTTTTGCCAATTCAAACAACTTTTCTTTGTTGCTAATCAAACTTTTAAGTGTCGAGGCAAATTTAGGCATGAGAATTAAAGCATCCGCGAAGCTAATGTCGAAATGCAAATCTTGAAAGATTTGGTAAAATTTCTCCATTTGATTGTTAGCTTTTTCTCGGAGTTTTTGATCCTTAAGCCTAGATGGATATGGAATTGAAGGTTTCGGGTTAGGCTTCGGAGCACTAACGGGAGCTTCAACGGGCTCAGAAATTGGTACATGAGTTTCAACTTGGACAACCGGAGGTTGGACGTCTTCGGTACTTCCGTTATTAGTAGGAGGCACCGTGTCCTTTGTCACCTCGGTTTCACGTTCCACTACTTTAGGAGGAGAGGAAGTAGTAGGAATCATGGGTCCCTTGTAAGCAACACCACTTCGGGTGGTGATACCTTTCAAATCTTCCTCGGGTTAGTAACGGTGTTACTCGGAAGAGTTCCCGAACCCGAAGTAGATATGGTATTCATTTTCATGAATTGACCCAACATATTATTAAGATCATTAGTAGAGTTGGTCAATGTAGTAATGTTGGTTTGCATCTTTTTCAAAATGGCATCATTTGCCTTCATGTAGTTTGAGAATTCGGCATTCGTTACAACTTACAGTTGAGGAATTAGGGCTTGATGAACCGGAGCTTGGTAACCCAGGGCTTGATGAGCCGATGCTTGATAAGCCGGAGGCGAGTTTTAAACATGTCTAGCTCCTTGGAAGAATTGGTTTCTTACTTGGTTATTCCCCTGATTATGATTGGTTCCTTGATTCCTATTTTGGTAGTTTTGATTTTGATTACTTCGGTTTTGATTCTGATTAAACCCTGGTGGTCCGAGATAATTGTCCAAATGATAGCTAAGTAGATTACGGTTACCTTGAGGTTGGAAGAATTCCCACCTTGATTATAGGCTCCCGCAGCGTATACGTTCTGAGTTTGGCCAACGGTGGCTGGACAATCATTATAAGCATGTGGACCACAAGTTTCACAACTAGGAGTAACTACTTTTACTTGTTGGTTTATTTGAAGCACTTTCATTAATTTTTTGTTAATTTCCGCCATTTCAGCCTTAAATGCTACAATTTTAGGATCGGAAGAAGAAGTGATAGAACTAGATGACTCACTCCTTTGAGAGAAAGTATCCCAATCATTATAGTGAGCGGTCATATTTTCGATTAGATCATAACACTCTTCGGGTCGACTTTTCAAAAAGGTCCCACCGACAGCATCATTGATGGTATCATGATATCTTAAAGTTAACCCGTTATAGAATGTATCTATTTGAGTGACGGGTAACATGTTGTGATTAGGACAACGATCAATCGAGAGCTTATAACGTTCCCATGCTTCGAATAACGACTCATCGGGACGTTGACGGAAATTGGTGATTTCATTTCTTAACTTCGTCACCATAGAGGGTGGAAAGTACTTGCCGAGAAACATTTTAGCCATTTGCTCAAATGTGGTGATAGAATTCCTTGGCAAACGATCAAACCAAGCGGTGGCATGATGTGTCAAGGAGTGAGGAAAGAGATATAGATGAAGGGCGTCATCGGTGACCCCATTCACTTTGATACTTTGGGTGACATGCAAAAATTTGTCAAGATGCTTGTTCGCATCGTCACCCGGTAGTCCGTGAAAATGGCAAGAATTTTGAACTTGTTGAATCATGTCATTCTTGAGTCCAAAATTGGTTGCTTGAATGTTGATTGGGGCGATCGGTCTGCCTCCACCATTCAAAGTCGATTGGCACAATTCCTCCATTGTTCGGAGGTCGGGAACTAGTAAACCGCCTCCCGCAGGAGGTGGTCCGTCATCATCGTTTCCGTTAGCGGCCATGTTAATTTCTTCAAAATGGTTCAAAAGATTAGGATCAGCACGAGTTCTTCTTCGAATTGTACGTTCGGGATCTTCGAGAGGCGGAAAAAGATTCCTAGTCGAAGATCGAGTGCTCATGCACTAAAAAGAAATATAAAAAGAGAAACTATACTGATTAATTTTTTTGGTTTTTTCAACAATTTTTTCAAAGATTTATTTTAATAACAGACAACGAGATAAGACAACTTAAACCTAATAATCAACAAGCTTCACGGTAGCTCTCTAAAGGAAAAACGCACAAAGGAGCGGAGGAGTAGGAAAGCGCGAAGCTATTATAAACCTTTCTCCTTTAGGGTCGTAGTTCCTCGGAACAATCCTCCTTATACCCCTCTTATAGTTTGTTTAACTTTCAAAGGTGAGCCGTATCTCGCAAGTGACACAAAAGGTAAGTTTTTGAATCTTTTGTTTGGGAACTTATTAATGATAATACTCAAAGTTGAGAGTATTATATGATTGATTCATTTTATTGATATATAAGGACAATTTTTTTATGTTTTTGATTTTTTTTTGTCATATATATACTAAAAGAAAATGATTTGACTTTTTTTTATAAGAAAACCTAAATTGTCAAAATAACTTCACACAGAAAGTCAACCTAAATTTAGGTTTTCGGGTTTGGTTTTCGATGCTCTTTCTAATGCCACTTCCTGGGGTTGACTTTGACTTTTTGACTTTTGTTGACTTTGACTTTGTCTTTTGACTTCTCTCGGTCTTTCGTTCTTGTGTCGGTTTTGTTCGTTTGGCTTTGATTTTGTCTTTCTTGGTATCGTCTACTGCATTTTTTATTTAAATACAAATGCAAAACATATAAATACAATGTATTTTTGGTACATTTTTGGTCATTTAAGTCCGTTTTTAGTGGTGAAAAGTATGTGTAATTAAACACATACCAGCGGACCACTATTATTATAGGTCGCCGCTGAGATCGTTGTTATCATTCTTCCTTTTTTTGATTTTCTCGGTCGATACTTCTATTTACGGTGAGTTTCTCACATCCCATTTTTCTTACAATGTTTTAAATGTTTTGGGGTGGAAAGCATGATGTGTCGTTTTTATACTCTTACTTTGAAGTAATAATCTTTTGAGCACATTTGAACTTGAACTTGTTTTGAACTTATGGAACTTGCTTTGTTGGATGTTGAATTTAGAAACGTGTTGAACTTGAACTTGGCATGTATGTTGTTGTATGCTTGGAACCCGTCACTACTTTTAACTCTTTATCCCCCTCATTGGGATTGAGACATAGTACTTATGGATAGCGCTATTAGGAGGACAGCTCTCCTTCATCCGCACAAGGGCTGCATAGTCTAAGTGTTGTGCCATTGCCACACTATACAACTAAAACTTGATTGGATGTTTGGAACGGTTAGGCTAAATACGTTTAAGTAGTGCCTCGCATGAACACTATAGCATACATATATGTTGATTTGATTTTGTATTACATTACTTTATGTAACAGGAACTGTTTTAAAATGGAATTGTGTTGGATACTTGACTTGTTTTTTTGATAACTTGCCATTGAGTTGGAAAACTATTTTCGAACATCTACTTCTTTCTAAAACTATATTTTGTGTACATAATCCTGAGAGCCCACCAACTATTTCGATAGTTGACCGTTTTATCATGCTTTTCAGGTGACATTCCTAAGGTGGAAACTTAGTGTACTTGAATTTGGACTTGTTTCAAGATGTATACTTTCTTCCAAGTTACTATCGTTTTGGATACATATGTTCAGAAGAAAAACAACTTATGTTGACTTTTGTACTCTTTAAACTGGTATTTGGTATTGTTGTAATTCGGATAACTGTTTTTTTTATCTTAATCATGTATGTTGTTTTATCTATTATCTTGTGTGATGTTTATTAATATGTTCACCTCGCGGTTTGCCTTTTGGTAGGTGCTTATTTTTTGTTTCTTTTGTGAACAGATTGGTAATCAGGACTAAGGTCATTAGAGAACGCCAATTTTTCAAAAATAAAAATCGATACTATATACCAACAATGATTTTTCTAAAAACACGGAATATGAAACGGATAGGACTAGTTCGAGTGGTACGTTGCATCAATAGACTAAAATTAGACATAACTTGATCAACTAAGTTAAATCAGGGAGTGTTAAGTATCTGGAACATATTGGGTATAGTATTTCTTTAACAAAGTTTAACAATCCGACTTTCCATTTGTCACAGAAAACATACTAGAACTTATGTGCACCATGTACAATGCTGTTTTACATGTTACTATTTGACTTTTAGTCATCATGCTTATATGGCAAAATCCATATCATTGGCGTTGCTTTCATATCGGTTATGTCGTTTCTAGCTGTTCATGTCCCCTAAGCACCTTGTTATTAAGGACATCATTATAGTCACAATATGTCCCATAGATCGTCTTCGCGTGCTAATGATATTGCGAGTGAGTCACGACGTACACCTAAATACTTTTTGTACCTTGACCGCATAAACACTTGAGGAGACTCTTTGATATGAATTCGGAGTCAGAGCCCGAGGCGAAGCAGGCATGGTGAACTATGTATGCAGGACCTGTAGACACGTTCGTTTCTTTGCGCTATTAAAAATTTCGTCGGCCTATATTCTGATCATGCCTCCATTTTATTTTGTCATACTATTAAGCCAAACATTTTGGCTGCAAAAACAAGCATTCCTTGCTTGTTCGCAAACTCCGTGTTTAGTGATTCAAGATTTTGTTTCTAAGCAATCTCAGAGTTGAGTCAATTTTTCAAAAACATTGGGCCTTTACCAACTTCTACCTTGATTTCATGATAGTTCTTGTTTGATGAGTTGTGAAATTATGATCAAGTTTTGTACATGGCTTAAACGTTGAAGAATTCACTCGAGGATGGGTGAGGCTTAGATGTTTGGATGTGGATACTCAAATGACGTGATTGCAATGCAACTATAGAGAGACTAGGACTGAAAGCAGAAATGCGCAGTGTTTTTGTCCTTACCCTACTATGCGTATTGCAAATGACTATTTCTTATCCACTATGTGGGTTGACATCGTTTTTAATCATGGAAACTTGTTGCTTAAACATTTCGTTCTTGAAGACGTTCGATGAGACGTATTACGTCATTAGTTGCCTTAGGAGCAACTCACCTTAGATTGTTACCACACTAGTTGTTTGGTTGTATGACCATCGCATAAGAGACCCCCTTTTAAGATAAAAGGATTGATACGAGAACCTTATACTTGATACTGGTTAATTGTGTAACCATTATAACAAGATTCGTCCTGGCGTTGTCCTGCTTCGGAGATGGTAGTTTTGGAGGAAGTCGAAGTCCTTGGTAACAAACATGTAAAGGTATGATACTTTTTGAGATTTTTTAAAACATGATGAAACTAGTATTTTTTCAAACGGCTACATCGTTTAGCGTCAAACTTATTTATATAAGGCAATAGGTAAACATAAATTTTGTTGAATATTAGTATTCAACCCATATTTGAAATAAAAGTGTTTTATATATATCTATTAATATATATATATATCTATAATACTATATATATATATATATATATATATATATATATATACGAAAAATTTCAAATTCAGGTCCTTTTACGACTTTATTTATTCGTCATAGTATTTTGGTCCTCCAATACGCATTTATTTTAATTTAAACTTTTAAGTAAAATCCCGTATTAGATAGAAATAATCATTTAACGTAATTCGGTCACCAACTAAAATTCAGGTTTACCGTTCAAACAAAGCGTTTATATAGTTATTAAGAAGATAATTATTAACTTTGCGTATTTTATTTTTTATTGGTCACGTAAAAGGCTTACGTCTCGCAATAAAATACATTTGGACACACCCCGGAAATACCTAGACTTACCTAGACTCAAACCAATACCCATTTTCAAACCTTAAACACAAAATTAAATCAATTATTGTGTTACAACCTATGTTGGCCAAATATTGACTAAAACAACTAGGAAAAATCTTTAAAAATCTTCTAATGATCCCTAAAGTAAATGTACAATCCAAGCATATTAATGTTGTCCTTAATGTTCTAGTTACAGCTATTACACATGGATGACAACTTTTCTTCGCCTCTTTTCTTTTGGATAGCCATAGCACGGCTAGCTCAAACCATCACACAAACATAAGATTTCCATTATCTTTGGTAAACCTGGTACCATGATCTTCTAATTAAAACTAGTACTACATGTCCCTAGATTAGGCTATTACACAATGGATAAAGACTCACTTTGGCTCTTCCTTCTCTTGTAACCGCGGCTACATGCATGGATGTACACAAAACCTTAAGATTTTCCAAATCTTAGGTAATCTTGTACTTAGATTATGTAATTAAAGGAATTAATGTACTTAAGTTGTGTTTTTACAAGAAACAATGTTGCAGGCTAATAGAAAACTACAAAACTACTAGTTAGGGCGTGGTTCTTGGTTTGTTGTGTGACTAGGAATTATGTAATTAAGTATTTTGCCTATAATACCACTCCATATACAATTTTACACTCTTAAAAATCACCCACACCTTAACTCTCAACAACTAAACACCTAAATGTTTCTCTTGTTCGGGATCACACACCGCAAGAAGGGTTTACAAACCAAGACTAGGTGTATGTTCCTAGATTTGGAGCTATTGGCTTATTATTGTGGTCCTGGTCTTCAACTACGGTGGGTTGTCACATTGCTCACGTACACTCGAAAAAAAGCCTTAGCCATCCCTTTAGGACGCCTCCTTTATTGTAAGTCACGTTGACCTATCAACTGTAATATACTTGTTTTTTTCCTTTTGTTTTAACTAGTTCAATATGTCATGTTATTATATTATAATATGACATGCTAGCGTGAGAGTCCGTGCACATTCAAATACAAAACTGCGTTCTGTTGTTTACGCAATATAACAGTGTTGATTATGTTTTGATTCGCCTGATATCCCGAACCATTCTTGGTTTGTGGTTGTGCTTTTTTTTTTTTCTGTTGTATAAAATACAAAGAAAAACACGTAACAGTATTTTTTAGGTTTTACAATATTTAATAAAGAAGAAGACACTTTAAATGTTTCGTTTTATTAAGGGAAAAGTTGGACCCTTACCGCGATCAAAGAACCTTATTAATACAAGTTTATACAAAAAACTATACTGTTAAACCTTTTGACGTAAGGTAAACGTGCGTGGTGGCTTGGGAACGATATATGCGACGCCAAAATAAACAAATAAACATTTTGGCATGTGTAACAACGGACTAACATATGTATAGGCTCTAACAAACAAAATATAGAGTAGGACCTATTTTCGAACCATCTATGTATTGCTAGGGGAAAACAACAGCCCTCCAATGGGCCTTGAGTTAATCCAACGTGCTTCGCCTGGGCCCCCACCACAACCGGCCCCCAACAACCCAATGGTGGGGGACCCGTAGCTTATTAATTAAGCTCATTCGAGCTTATATTGAATAGACAAATGGCTTCTTATTACACCGATTTTAGCAAAACATGCATTTGAAGAAAACCCCAACATAAATGGGCCTCTTTGGACGGGGCCTTCCTAATAGCCATGTACGAACCAAAAACAAGCTCAAATAAGCCAACCCGGTGGGCCTGCTAGTGTGTTGGGGGGGAGGGTGGGCCTAGCGCGCTTAACTAGCTTTATTTATAAGCTCCCACGGGATTATGTAAGAAGACCTAGTGCGTTATTGGCTCACATGGGACCCTTAAGGTATATCTAAAAACAACGGATCCTTAAATGAACTTGTGTAGCCCTAATTTATTTACTGTTGAAACCACGAAAGCCCATTCGCTTGGGGCTTATTTCGCTTATATGGCTAATTCATGAAGTTAAAGTCTCGCTTAATCCGACCAAACCAAGCTTAATAAAGTCTAGAGTGACAAATAAGTTGTATAATGTTTGAAAAACCCTTTTTACAAATTCGGGTTGTTGATGTTGTTGAGTTATTGGGCTTAATCTTAACTGAGCCCACATAAGTGCTCAAATAAGCTCAAAAATAAGCTCACCTGAGCTTATTTTCAGCTCTTATCAATTTTTAATAAGCTCTAAGGAGGGCTGGGCTTATGTACTTTGAAATTTCATTTGACCTTTAAATAGTTATTGGCCTGAAGGGTTCTATCTAATAAGGACTCATTAAGCCCAATACAGCATAAAAAAGACTTATCCGAGCTTATTTATAAGAAGTTTTCATTTCTATGACTTATTGGAATAAATAAAACCCCCCCCCTGATATGCATTGTTTGAACTTAATCGGGCTTTTTAAATGTGATTTTTCAAGTTAAGGGACTAAAAGTGTCAGCTTTGAAATTGTGGGTTCAAAATATGTTCAACTCACTAATTTTGTAAGTGTTGAAGGACTTTTTTGTACTTCTATTACTTTTGGACTATTGAAACATATAAGGACCTAAATTGTTAATTTGTTAAAGTTGATGGGCCCAAACGTGTTACAAGTTGGAAACTAAGGTTTAAAATGTAAAATAATATATATTTCATAAACCTAGGGCTGTTTGAAAGTACGGAAACTAAGTGCATTTTTTAAAACAAAGTGATTTTATCAACACTTAGCGTACCCAATAAGTGAGTGGGTTCGTAATTCATTCGGATATTATACAAGTTAACCGACGACTTAATAAATAGGAATATTTATTAATAACGTTTATACGTATACTATAACGTGTGGAATCGTATCTTACCTTTCCCACAAAGAGCCCATCATGTGAATACAATACATAAACATGCTTTTGCACCACACAAAGTCTGATAACCAGTATATTATAAACTAGCAATATATTTATGTTTAATACATTAAGTCTTTAGCCTAAACTTGTAGGACTAAGACTGGACCGTATATTTTACTTAAGGTATTTTTAACGGTGTGGATACCATTTGCTATACTGGATATATTTATCATTTAAAGGGACTATTTACTAAGTTTGAGTTCATAGCCCAGGTTCCCATGGTTTTTTAATATTTAAATGATTTACATTCGACTTAGGGTCGGAGGGAGTAGAGAACAAGAAAGAACATGCTTTGTTTTACAAATTGAGCAAGTTTTGACAGTAAGTGTAGTGTAATTTATTACTATGATTTAAGGAGTTTGGCCTAAGAAAGTACACGATAACCCCCTGGAGCTCCTTTTATCATGAGTCAATTGCTAGTAGAGATGTTTTTTTTGGCGAGCACGAATGCTATATAAATAGATGTTATTTGGGATTGACCTCCCCGTTTGGCGTGAAGTAAGCGCTTTAGCGCCTCTCTCACTGTGCGGTATGTACGGTACGGACAACAAACGTATCCATGTCGGATTTTGGGGAGTTAGGGGTTAGAATAGAATCATTCTACGGCAATAAAACAAAATGTTTTGGTGGCAATTATTTATTGCATTCATACATGTCGGCTTTAGTTGGTCTTGAGCTTAGGGGACAAAACATTAATTACTTTTTATGTGTTTGCATTTGTTGCTTAATCATACACTGGAAATCTTGCGGGGGTCCTATATTTACATACATAACTATGAATTCACCAATTTATGTTGACGTTTTTTTTTAAGCATTATTTTTCTCAGGTCAAATAGGGCACGAGGTGCCAGCCAAGATACATTGGGCGGTCACTCTTGTAGAGAGTAATATTAACGATTTGAGGGCGTTTATTACATTTTAGGACATATGTTATAAACCGAAATCTTTTACTTAATGGTTGTCAACACAATGTGAAAAGCCATGAGCTTATGTAATGAACAAAAGTATTTTGTTAAATCCATGTAATTTTTATAACGGACACGTTTGGTGGTCATCTTATATCTTGTGCTAATGGATTATGAGTAACGCCCGGGATATTCAACATTCCGCTGCTACAGATTTGAGGGTGTTATAGATTGGTATCAGAGCCAAGGTTATAGCGAACCAGGTCAAAAGTTTTTGTCTGGACTATAACCATTTTCAAACACTGCTTTCACAAATGGGATTGCCGGGGGTCTTACATACATAACTTGTTAGCTTTAAATATACTATGCTTACATGAATTACACTGTTTTAGCATTAGTAGTTTACTAAGTGTTGCATGATTGATAATATGGTTATTAAATTATACTAAGTTAAATTACTATAAGATCTTATAATTAAAACTTTATAGACTGACCTATCGATCTCTCTTATAGTAATATTATATCGTTATTTTGCTTTTGCAGCAGTCATGTTTCTAAATTCAATTTGCGGTTACCTACACTTCCGTCTATACCGATTCTGAGCCTGGCAGGGTCTTCTAGGGAGCCGATGAGGAGATATCTGACGGAGGTTCTCCACGAGTCATCGTGTATAGATACGATGGACTTCCTATGCAGCCGGTAGCCTCACTATCACCGGATTACATACCAGACCCAAAGGAGCCACAGACACCGCCAGTTCCTCAGGACGAGGATGAGCGTGAGCCTATGTTCATACAGGTACATGATCCTGAGTATATACCATTGGAGGATGAGCATGTGTTCCCGACTGAGGAGCAGCCATTACCTCTTGTTGATTCACCCACTGCTGAGTCACCAAGGTATGTTGCTGAGTCGGATCCCGAGGAGGATCCTAGAGGGTATAAGGATTAGGAGACAAAGGCTTGGTCCGGTTGACTATCTTATGAACGGGGGGGATGATGGAGGGGGAGAAGAATGGATAATGATGGAGGAGATTGTTGTGGAGGGTTTGATGTAGATTTATGATTAGGAAGATGATATGATTTAAGGATGGAGTGATGTTTGGAGTTGATTTGTAAGATTTGAGGTCTGGAGGGAGGGAGGATAGAAGATGATTGGAGGATAGTGGTTGGAGATGATGGTGAGTGATGATGGATGTGATGGATGATGGAGGTATGAGTGATAGGATTGATTGATGGTGTGTGATGTTGATGATGTGAGAGAGAAGAAGGAGAGGAAGAAGATTTGTTGTGGAGGTGGATGTGAGTGATGAAAATTTTGGGATGGAGTTCGTGGTTTTTGATGTGGTGGGTTTGGGGGAGGGGGGATGTAGAATGTGATGGAGGAGGATGTAGTGGCTGGGAGGGGCGTTTGGAGAAAGGAGGGGTGTGAGACGGAGGAGGGAGTGTGGAGTGGGAAGAGTGGGAGTGAAGGTGTGATGAGGTTGAGGAACAGGTTTGCTGATTGGTGGAGTTGATTGATGATGATAAAGTTATTTGAGAGAAGAGATTGGATGTGTTTGTTTTTTGGAGAGAGATTAAGGATGATTTTGTTGTGTTTTGGATGGGATGTGTGGAGATAGGCAAGGGATCGGAGATTGCGGGATGGGGAGAGGGAGAATGGAGAAGAATTTTGGAGGAGGGTGGAGGGATGGGAAAGATATGTGGTGGAGTGGGGATATTGTTCGGAGCGGGTAGAAAGAGAGGACACACCCGGGATTTTGTTGGTGTGAAGATTTGTTATGATGGAGTTGATGGTTGAAGAGGAATTGGAGTTGAGGGGCTTGATTTGTGTGGATAGGGTTCGATGTAGAGGATGGAGGGGGAGGATGATTGGAGGATGGATGTGAGATAAGATGAGAGAGGATGATTTTTGGGTCATGTGAGATGATATTGATTGGCGGAGTAAGTTGATGAAGGAGGGGTCAGATATGATGTTTGATGTGGGGATGTGTTTGATTGGGAAGGATGGTCGGGGAGATTGTGGGTCAAATGATGATTTGATGTTGGCGATGATAGGGGGTGTTGTGTTGGTGGTTGTTGGGTAGGGTTTTTGCTTGATTTTGTTTTCTTTTCTTTTTTTTTTTTATTTTTATCAAACGAATTTTATTTCCTTCGATTTTTTTTCGATTTTTTTTTTTACTTTCAACTCAGGGAGAGGAGGGTATATAAAATGGGATTGACACCGGAGAAATGATGATGACGGGGTACGAGGAGGGATTGAAGGAGGGGTATTTGAGGTCGAGGGGATGAGGTGGAGGAGGATCATTTGCTCTGGCGACTCTGTATTGTGGTACCAACTATTGTAGCCTGGTTCCGCACTCAGATGGGAATACAACAGTACCTTGTTTATACCACCCTCCACCGACATTTCTTACCATTGGAGAAGCTTAGGATATTGTCCGGCTTTAGGCTTCCATATCCCTTTTCACAGAGGCAGAGGCTTTTTTTTTGAAAGACTTCTAGCCATGATACTCTATCACTATACATACATATCTCATATACAACCTCTGCAAGCGAGCGGCTTGCTAGGTGTGTATGCACCCCCCCTGCACATCATAACCACCACCTGTGCTATCACATTACTACCATCATCTCGGGTGTCAACCCTAAATCAGACATTAGGGATAGATCACTATGCCATTATTGATGCAGTTACTGACGCATTACCATCACCTTCACACCACCACTACCACCATCACTATACATACCACCACCAGTTGACCATCGGGTATGGATGTTCCCAGTACCGCGTTCTCCACCTCGCAATGAGGTTGTGGGTCACTAATAAATCCAGATATGCGATCACGGAGGTTCTACTGCAGACCTACCAGAGGTCGAGGGGTAGTTATGGGTTTGGTCAGCACGTTAGATGCTGAAGCGAGAGGGCATGGGATTAGTAAGGTTTGGGTTTTTTTATGGTTAGGGATATTGGGTATGTCTGACTGATGGCAGTTCCTGAGGTAAGCACCTTATGATGATGGAGAGGTCAATACTATGGTTATAGAGCTTGCTGAGCTCCATGAGCGTGATACACATGACTTGTATGCTTTATTAGAGGATGCTCAGGATGGTAGGACTCGTATATCACAGTGTGTCGCTATGGACTCACAGCTGGTCGATTTACTTATGGGGGATATGATGACTCTCAAGGAAGTATGGATTGTGGAAGGCGGATGGCCTATGCTTTCGAGTGGCTTGGATTCTTGATGGATTGGAGTCAGGCGACCCATCAGGATCTTCAGACCCATCATGATCATGTGTATACGCACGAGACCCATATCCAGGCACATCAGGCATAGCTACAGCTGCAGAGTATACTTATTCAGACACAAACACCGGTATTATGAGATCATTTAGATGCAACAGGGCTAAGTGCATTGCTTCGAGAGGTTCTGAGTAGGGGCATTACAGATGGCTGAGACCTTCGAGTGGATTGATAGACATGAGACGAGAGATGAGTGACATACAGGTCGAGTTGTTAGCACATCGAGAGCAGCAGAGGAGAGCTAGACGGTCAGGACCAGATGCTAGGATCCTAGATCACCAGGATGCTTCTGGGGATGCTGACAGTCACATCTAGGTGGTTTATGTTATTTGTCTTGACTGGTTATTGTAAAGGAAATGTTAAGTATTAGGGGTTTTCCCTGCTAGCATAGCCTTAGATCTTTTGTATTGTATTTTGTGTACCAATAACTATTACATGTAAAATTTTCCAAGTTATAAATGAAATAGATGTGTTTATGTTATATATCTCTTTTGTGTTGTTGTCTCATCTATACATTATTATATTATATCCTGATTATAACCTCACGTTTTGTATTTTGTGATCTAAACAAATCATGGCACATACGACCAGACAAGGACAAAATACCCCTACTAGCAACACCAACCAAACAAATGATCCAGAATCGTCTAAGCTATGATTGATCAAGCTCTTAGCGGGAAACTCCACCAATGGAACGCACGCCCAGTTTCGCTACGGGATGACCGAAGGAATGTGCAAACTGCACGCCCTTGTTTCTACGCTGACTTCATGAAATGCCAACCTTTGAACTTCAAAGGGACTGAAAGCATAGTCGATTTAACTCGATGGATTGAAAAGATGGAATCATTCTTCAATATTAGTGGTTGTGCTATTGAAAATCAGGTTAAGTTTGTCACACTCTGTTAGGTGCTGCCTTGACTTGGTGGAATGGTCAAATAAGAATTTAGGGGCCTGAGCCTATATTCAATGAATTTGGGAGGTACTCAAAGAAAGAAGATGACAAACAAGTCTTGTCGTATGGTTAAATCAAGAAACTAGAAATCGAGTTGTGGAACCTAAAGGTCAAAGGGAACGATGTTCCAGCATACACTGAACGTTTCCAAGAGCTAACCCTGATATGTACCAAGTTTGTTGCTAATGAAACGAGCGGTTGACAAAGTTAATCAGTTGGACTTCATGACAACATTTAAGGGATGTAAAATCTACCAGGACCCAAGCGTTGGATGAGACTTTGCGGTTGGCAATGACTTGATGGATCAAAAACTCGATACCTAGCGGAAAGGCAGTCTGCCAACAAAAGGCATAGGCTGATGAATTATCCGAAGAAAAAACCTGGTCACCACACAACCTTCAAGAGGCAGAATGTCGCCAAGGTCTACAATATGGGGACAGGTGAAAAGAAGCCATATGGAGGAAATTTGCCCAAGTGCACCTAGTGCCATTTACACCACAATGGCCCGTGTACTCAGAAGTGCCACAAGTGCAACAAGGTAGGGCACTTTGCCCGGATTGCAGAGGTTCTGGAAAACAAATGTTGCTAATATCAGAAACGGGCAATGGGGCAAAATCCCAAGGGGAATGGTTGTTTTGAATGTGGAGCTCCAAGACATTTCAAGAGAGATTGTCCAAAGTTAAAGAATAAGGATGGAGGAAATAGGAGTGCACAAGGCTGGGTGTATGCAGTTAGGAGTGCAGAGAATAGAGGGAATGCATCAGGAAACTCGGACTCCAATGTTGTCACGGGTACGTTCCTCTTAAACAACCACTATGCATCTATCTTATTCGACAGTGGTTCGATTAGAAGTACGAAGCTTTATTTTTTTTTTTAATAAAATTGCCCACTGCATTTAGTTCCCTGATTAACATCGCCCCAACTCCATTAGGAAATAATTATGATGTCGAACTAGCAGATGGGAAAATAGTCAGGGTAGACACTATTATACGAGGTTGTACTATAAATTTCTTAAACCATACGTTCAACATAGATCTAATGCTCGTAGAACTAGGAAGTTTCAACATTATAATCGGCATGGATTGGCTAAGAAAGTATCACGCTGTGATCGTGTGTGATGAGAAACTTGTTCAAATTCATATGGGAAATGAAACTTTGATTTTTTCATGGTAACGAATTAGTAACAATGGAGAGAATCTCGGTTGACCATTATCTTCATGTTCACAGGCTCAAGAGTTGCATGCGAAGGATGTCAGGATTTTTTGGCACATATTCTCCGCCTGAAGGAGGAGGACAAGTCAGAAGGAAAACAACTTAAGGACGTACCAATCATCTGAGATTTTCCTGAAGTGTTTCCTGAGGACTTGCCGGGTCTCCCTCCGGTTCGACTAGTGGAATTCCAGATAGACTTAATTCCAGGAGCCGCACCCGTAGCTTGAGCACCGTATCGATTGGGTCCATCTGAAATGAAGGAATTGTCGGAACAACTCCAAGAGCTTTCCGACAAGGGTTTCATAAGACCTAGTTCATCTCATTGGGAAGCCCCGGTCTTGTTCGTCAAAAAGAAGGATGGGTCATTCAGGATGTGCATTGGCTACCGTGAGTTAAATAAGCTGACAGTGAAGAATCGCTATCCACTCTTGAGGATCGATGATTTATTTGATGAACTCTAAGGATCCAGTATTTATTCGAAGATAGATCTGAGATCAGGTTATCACCAGCTTAGAGTACGAGAGCAAGACATTCCAAAGACGGCATTCCGAACTCGGTATGGACATTACGAGTTTCAGGTTATGCCATTCGAGCTAACAAACGCACCTGCAGTATTCATGGACCTCATGAACCGAGTGTGCAAGCCTTACCTGGATAAGTTCATAATTGTCTTCATTGATGATATACTTATTTATTCAAACGAGAAGGAGCACGAAGAACACCTTAAGGCAATTTTGGAATTGCTCAAGAAGGAGAAGTTGTATGCCATGTTTTCGAAATGTGAATTTTGGATCCCAAAGGTACAATTTCTCAGTCATGTCATTGATAGCAAAGGTATACATGTGGATCCAGCCAAGATAGAATCTATCAAAGATTGGGCATCTCCTAAGACACCAACAGAGATATGCCAATTTTTAGGTCTTGCTGGGTACTATCGAAGGTTCATTGAAGGATTTTCGAAGATTGCTAAACCAATGACAAAGCTTACTCAAAAAGGAATCAAGTTTAACTTGGGTGAAAAGGAAGAAAACGCTTTTTAGTTAATAAAGCAGAAGTTGTGCAGTGCGCCAATTCTGGCTTTACCTAAAGGAAGCAAAGACTTTGTGGTCTACTGTGATGCGTCACACAAGGGTTTAGGTGATGTATTGATGCAGATGAGAGGAAGGTGATTCTACGTTCTAGACAACTAAAAGTTCACGAGGGAATAACTACACACTCTTGATTTAGAACTTGGATCGGTGTTGGTATTTGCTTAAAGATATGGAGACACTATCTATTGGAACCAGAGATGGCCGTGTTCACCGACCTTAAAAGTTTACAAACACATCCTCGATCTCAAAAGGAGCTTAAATGAGGCAATGCATTGGCTTTGAATTGCTAAGGTGATTATGATTTGTGGACATTCGTTCTTCATCTAAGGAGGATAAAGTAGAGTGCGATTGCATTAAGCCGTAAGGAACGGGTTGAGCCATTTCGAGTTCGAGCTTTAGTTATGACCATTGGCTTGGATCTTCCCAAACAAATTTTAGAAGCTCAGATCGAAGCCCAGAAACCAAAAAATATTGTGAATGAAGATGTAGGTAGTATGATCAAAAGGATATACCAAGGAAAAGTTGGAACACACGCCGACAAAACTTTAGGTTTTACACGGACAGGATGTTGGGTTTACCTTGCTTATGGAGGACTAAGATCGTGATTATGCACGATCTCAAAGTTAAAAAATACTCTATCCATCTAGTCTGAAAAGATGTACCCAGTATGAAAAAGCTATTTGTGGCCAATATGAAAGCTTGACATCGCCTATGTTAGCAAATGTTGAATGTGTAAGGGTCAAGGGATTATCTATTTTTTTTTGTATTTCGTTTTTTCGAACATCAAAAGCCATCGGGGTTGTTAGTATAGCCAGTGATACCCGAATGGAAGTGGTATAATATCACAATGGATTTTATCACCAAGCTTCCTAGGTCATCACAAGGTTTTGACACCATCTGGGTGATTATGGATCGAACTTCAAAGCTACTCACTTCTTCGCCAATAGGGAGAATTTATCCATTGACAGTTGGCACGGTTTGTACCTGAACAAGAATGTAGCAAGATACGAATACTGTTTCAATCAGCTGTGACGTGATGGGAGATTCACATCAGATTTCTAGAGCTCATTTCTGAAAGTTTGGGCTACATATATAGACATGAGCATCCTGGTTATCATAGAAACAAAGTCCAGAGCGAGAGAACTATCCAAACTCTCGAGGACATGTAGTGCTTGCGTTCTGATCGTTTTTGGCACAGGAGGGGTTTAAACATTTTCACTAGCGAGTTTTCATTATACAACAGTTATCCGCTAGCATAACGGACGCCACCTTTGAGGTTACTTTTATGGTTGATATCTATCACTGGTTTGTGCTGGCCGAAGTTAGAGAGCCCAATGACTGGTCCTGAATTGATCCAAAGAAAACAACAAAAAAGCTCGTCCTGAACAAGCGAGGATGCACGTATGGATCGACAAAAGAGCTATGTTGATCGGAAGCCGGAAACGCGATGGAGTTCGCGATGGGGATAGGGTTAGCTCAAGTTCACTTGGAAAAGGGGTTGTTACGAATGGTAAGACAGGTAAGTTGAACTGAGATTGTAGACCTTTCAAGGTGTTAGCCAAAGTTAGGAAAGTTGCCTACAAGCTGGAACCTATATATATATATATTTCCCCTAGAGTTTAGGGTGGTTCATCGATACTTTCCATAGTGTCTAATTGAAGGAATGTTACGTGACGAACCAGTTTGTCATGCCGTAGAAGGATGTGACGTTGACGATAAGCTCCAGTTTGTGGAAGAGTCCCGTTTTGACAATTATGGCGAGCTATCAATACGATTGAAGCAATAGCGGATACCATTGGTTAGGTTCGCTAGAAATCTAGGAGAGGTTCCTGAGTTTACCTTAGGGAACGTGAAGATTCGTTCAAACAAAAATACCTACAAGGACTTAATCTTTGAGGACAAAGCTCTTTTAACGGGTGGAGACTGTAACATTTCCTAATGTCAGGTCATTTTACGACTCCTATTAGTCTTCCATATTTATTTTGGTCTAATACGCGTTTACTTTTAATTTAATTTTAAGCTAAATCACGTTAGACTATAAATAAATCCTTTTTACTCTTTTTTGTCATTAAACTTATAGGGACTACTTATTGTCCTGTAAAAAAGGATTTTTAGGGACTAAGGGGCTGTTTATTTTTTGCTTAATGAGTCTTTTGATAACAGGATCCTTACCAGACAGTTTTAGTGTTTGTTTCTTTTTAACTTTTTACAAAAAGAATTCCTTAATGTAAAAGGGTGTAGAAACCCACCTCATCCCCATCCAGGATATAACAAAGGTATAAAATACCATTAAAGCCCTCATCCCCATCCCTTTTCTCATCCATTTCAATAAACCTAAACCCTTTAATCATCCATCACACCTTCTGGCACACTCCTACCCACCGACGTTCTTACAACCAACACCCTTCTCGTTGTCGACATGCCAAGTTCCAAGTTCCAATCGACGGTCATTTTATCACTCCGGCTTTTATACCCTCAAGATTTTATTTTTTGCGTCCTTTAGATAATGAATTAGAGCTTCAAGAGTCATCAATGGTGGAAACATGGGTATATGAAGAAGATGGCTTCAGGCTTGTAGTTTTTTTTAAGGAGGTTTGGGGTATCGATTAAGGAAATCAAGAAGGGATTCATGGTACACTCAGATTTTTGTTGTCTGTTGATTTTTGTAAAATGATGGAATTCATGGCGTATTTTTCTATGGTTCAATTAGATCTGCAAATAGGTTGAACTTTAAAATGGGGCTTTTAGATCAAAGGGTAATATTGCCATTTACTATACTAGTATATGTTGTTCAGGAAAAAAAAGAAACAACATTTCTTCACATATGACCAATTCCAAAAAGAAGGTTTTATGTAAAAAGACACCACATGCAAACAGATAAAAAAAAGAAACAGCCCCTAAGGTCCACATACAAGAGTATTAGGAAAAATATACAAGCTAAGGTTTGGATATATTAAGCTTTGGAGCTTTTGGGTTGATATACATTTGGGTGTAACATATAGGGTTGTCATTCTACACACTACACGACACATCCAAGACGCTAGGACAATTGTAAGTCACGAACTAAGCCTTACATGTCATACCTTATTCGTTTTCTTCCTAACTAATTATATGGGTCATGTTAATTTGTATTTGACAAATTTATGTGAGCATGAACGTGCATGATTAAACCCATGCATGTTTCACGCACATATTATACGTACAAATGATCTTGTGTGGTGCTAACATGTATAACGTGTATAAAACTTGTTTAAATATCGAGCTAGGTCTTAAACGGGTACACTAAATTACTAAAATGGGAACCAATGTGAATATTTGCTCGTTTGTATGAAATACACGAAACAACACGTAAACTTTTCACGAGAACAAAATGGCTTAGCTTGGGAACGCGTACACTAACTTATAGAACGAATGCATGGGATAAAACACGATTAATTAAGGCTTGACGAGTACTTAACAAGAGATTAAAAACCCTAAAAACTAATAATAATCTTATTGGACCACTATCGGGCTCGTTTAATCCAAACAGCCCACAACTGGGTCCAGCAAGCCCAACAGTCCGTTAGTGGGGAACCATGGCTTATTATTAAGCTCACTTGAGCTTATAGAGGGGTTAGGGAACTTATTAAACTCGTTGGTTAGTAAAACGCAAATGGAAACCCTTAACGGGCCACTAATGGACTCGTTAAACCCAAACAGGCCCAACAGGCCGTACCGTGGAGACCACAACTTATTAATAAGCTCCACAAGCTTATTAAGAAGCCTAATAAGCTTATTGAAATTACATGGACCTTAATATACCATAGAAACTTAACCGAACCCTCGTTGGGCTTGACAGCCCACTACCATAGCCGAAGTAGGCCCATAAGCCACGAATAAGCTTGAACAGCTTATTTGTGAGCTTATGCAGCTTATTGAGTTATTTATGAACTTAGAGAAGCTAATGGACCTCAATGGACCAAGCCTAAATGTTTAAAATGCTATTCGGGTTCTTATTGGACCCGAAAGCCCATTAGCGAGGCTTATTTGCTTAATAAATAAGTCGAGCAATAAAACAGACCCATAAGTGCTTATTTAGCCTAGAACAATAAGTTGAACATGTTATAAAACATTAATGGACCCCTTTGATATCTTTTGGGTTAGAGTTATTGGGCTAGCGAGCCTGATAAACTCGAATAAGCTCAAATAATCTCATCCGAACTTATTTTTCAGCCAACAGTTTTAAATAAGCTTAATGAGGGCTTATGTGCCTTTGAAAACTAAATTAGACCTTTAAATTGCATATTAGACCTTAACGGACACAATAAGGTCCAATAAGCCTAAATAAGCTCATCCGAGCTTATTTATAAGCTGCCACAGCTTATATGGCTTATTGGAGCCTAATAAAACCCATTGTCACTTGTTAGATCTTATTTGGACTTAAAATGCAATTTTTACAAGTTAGGGGACTAAAAGTGTCAAGTTGTAAACTTGAGGGTTAAAACTGCCAAAAAAACTGATTTTATAAGTCTAGGGATTGTTTTTGACATTTCTGAAACTTAAGGGGCTGTTTGGAACATGTAAGGACCTAAAGTGTAATTTGTGTAAAGTTGAAGGACTAAAGGTGTAAATTATAGAAAACCTAAGGGTATTTTATGAACGGAAGTGATTTTTATAAACACTTAGCAAATCGGACAAGTTATAATATTATTCGGATATTATACGAATTAAAACACGACTTAATAAATATGAATATTTATTAATAACGCTTAAACATATACTTGAACGTTTGTAGCCGTATACCTTCCCAAGAGCCATCAAGTGAAGACAAATACAATAAACATGTGCACCACCACACAAGTGATAACAGTATATATAAACTAGCAAGATATTGTAGTTTATACATTAAGTCGTTAGCCTAAACTTGTAGACTAAGACTGGCCGTATTTACTTAGGTATTTGACGGTGATTCATTTGCCATACTTGGATATATTTATCATTCACAGAGGACTACCTACTAAGGTGAGTTCATAGCCCCATGCTTTACAATTATTTAAATGTTTTACATCTTTGGGGTGAGAACATGCTTTGTTTTACAAATTGGACGCAATGGTACATTTTATACAATGATTACGTGTTTTGCCTAAGTAGCGATAACCCACTGAGCCCTTTATCATGAACTGTCAATTACTAGATTGTAAGCGCGAGTGTTATAAATAGATCTATTTGGGATTGACATCCCCGTTTGGGTGAGTAGCGCTCACTGTGCCGGTTTGCCGGACAACAAACGTATACCATGTCGGATTTGGGATGTTGCGGGTTAGAACATCATTCACGGGCAAATGTTGGCAATTTATTGCATTCATACATGTCGAGCTTCAGTGTTATGAGCTTAGGAAAACGTAATTACTTTTTATGATGTTTGCATCTGTTGCTTAATCATACACTTGGAAATCTTGCGGTCCTACTATTGATTTACATAAACCTATGAATTCACCAACTTTATGTTGACATTTTAAGCATGTTTTTCTCGAGTCAATAAGGCACGAGGTGCCCAGATACATTGTGGGTCACTCTTTGGAGAGAGTCAATACTAAAGATTTGGGTCGTATTACATTTTGGGAACATTTGTTATAAACTGAAATCTTTACTTATTTTGTTGAACAATTTGAAGCCATGAGCTTATGTAATGAACAAGTATTTTGTTAAATCCAGTGTATCTTTTTAAAACGACACGTTTAGTGGTCATTCTCATATCTTGTGCTATTGATCTATGAAGTAATGCCCTCGGATATTTAACATTCCGCTGCAACCCAGATTTAGGGGTGTTACAGATTGGTATCTAGAGCCAAGGTTATAGAGAACCGGGTCAAAAGTTTTTGCCTGGACTATAACCATTTTCAAACACTGCATTCACAAATGGGGTTTGCACGGGATACACATACATTACTTGTTTGCAACCTAGGATATGTGCTTACATGACATACATTGTTTTAGCATTAGTAGCTTACTAAGTGCTTGCATGATTGATATACGAGTATATAAATTATATTACGTATATTACTATAAGAGTCTTAAAAATTTTATACTTATATAAGTTATTTTGTTTTTACAGCAGTCATGTCTTCTGCATCATCTGCGGTTACCTACACTTCCGTCTACACCGATTCTGAGCCAGGGAGGGTATTTTGGGGAGCTGACGAGGAGCTATCGGACAGTGGTTCTCCACGAGTCATCGTATACCGATACGATGGACTCCCTATGCAGCCGGTAGCCCTACCATCACCGGATTACATACCTGACCCCGAGGAGCCACATACACCACTAGTACCACAGGACAAGGATGAGCGTGAGCCTATGTTCATACAACCACATGATCCTAACTACGTGCCAGAGCCTATATACCCTGAGTATATACCATTAGAGGATGAGCATGTATTTCTGGTTGAGGAGCAGCCATTACCTCCTATTGATTCACCTACTGCTGAGTCACCAGGGTATGTTGTTGAGTCAGATCTCGAGGAGGATCCAGAGGAGTATGAGGATGATGAGTCAGATCCAGAGGATGGTCCGGTTGACTATCCCATGGACGGGGGAGAGGATGGAGATGATAATGACGGTGATTTATCCGGGGATGACGTCGATGATGAGGATGAGGACGAGGAGGAGGAGGAGGAGCACTTAGCTCTAGCCGACTCCGTTGTTATTGTACCTACTGTTGAGCCTGTTTACCCACTTGAGGGAATAGAGCCTGTTATACCACCACCCTTTACTGATATTTCTACCACTAGAGCTAGGATCACTATCCAGCTTCAGGCTTCCATATCCTTTCCACCAGAGGCAGAGGTTAAGAGACTTCTAGCCATGCCTACTCCATCACCATCATCTCTTATCTCACTATCACCACCATCTGTAGAGGAGCGCCTTGCTAGGTGCACGGCCCTATCTACACATTTATCACCACCACCTATGCCATCACCATTACTACCATCATCTAGGTGTCCAACCCAAATCCAGACACTCATAATAGCCTCCACTCAGGCCCTTGTTGATGCGGTTACTGCCGCATTACCATCACCTCCACTACCACCACTACCACCATCTCTATACATACCACCACCTGTTGACCATAAGGATGATATTCCCAAGTCCGAGCGGCCACCTCGCAAGAGGTCGTGTTTGTTTGCTCTAGGCTCCAGGTATAAGGTCAGGGAGAGTTCTACTGCTAGACCCACCGGAGGTCAGGGGATTGATTATGAGTTTTTCAGCACCGTAGATGCTGAAGCGAGACGACGGGGGATTAGAGAGGTTAGGTATGGTATTAGGGATACTTGGGTGGATCCGGCAAAGGCAGTTCCTGAGATAGCACCTATGACCGTAGAAGAGGTTAATACTAGGGTTACAGAGCTTGCTGAGCTCCATGAGCATGATATGCAGGATTTATATGCTCTACTAAAGGATGCTCAGGATAGTAGGACTCGCATATCATAACGAGTCACTATGGACTCGCAGCGGGTCGACTTGCTTATGGAGGATAGGATAGCTCATCAGGAGATAGTACTAATTGTAGATGAGGAGGCCTATGCTTCCTAAGAGGCTTGGGCTGAGTCGGTAGGGTTGAGTCAGGCAGTCCATTATGAGCTTCAGACCCATCGTAAGCAGGTGTATGCACACGAGTCCCAGATCCAGCACATCAGACACAGCTACAGCTACAAGGGGTACACTTATTCCAGAACACAGCACCAGGTACATAAGACCTCACTTCTCAGGATGTAGCAACGTGAGATGGCAAGAGCTTTGAGAGACTGATCGTATGAGACGTAAGGGACAGATGGTAGAAGATTTCTCCGGAGAGATAAGTGACATGAGACGAGAGATGGTGACATGCAGGCCGAGTTGTTAGCACTGAGAGAGCAGCAGAGGAGAGCTAGACAGCCAGGACCAGATGTTAGAGTTCCAGATCACCATGATGCTTCTAGAGGTGTCGATAGTCACATCTAGTGACTTATGTCATTTTACTTTGCTAGGCAGTTGTTCAGGCATGTTAAGTATTAGTGGTTCTCCCCGCTAGCATAGCCTTAGATCTTTTGTATTGTATTTTTGTGTACCAAAAACTATTTCATGTAAAAAAATTCCAAGTTATGAATGAAATAGACGTGTTATGTTGTACTATATACCTCTCTTATGTTGTTGTCTCATCTGTAAATTATTGTATACCTTGTCATGATTATGACCTCACATTTTGTCTCTTGTGATTTAGATGAATCATGGCACCTGTGACAAGACAAGGACCGAATACCCCTCCTAACAACACCAACCCAAACAACATGACTCCAGAATCTGTTCAAGCTATGATTGATCAAGCTCTTCTGTGAAACTCCACTAATGAAGATGGAAGCCACAGTTCATACAGGGATAACCGAAGGAATGTGCAAACTGCGCGCCCTTGTTTCTACGCTGACTTCATGAAATGTCAACCTTTGAACTTCAAAGGGACTGAAGGCGTTGTCGGTTTAACCAGGTGGATTGAAAAGATGGAGTCGGTCTTCAATATCAGTTGTTATGCTATTGAAAATTAGGTTAAGTTTGCCACCTGCACTCTGTTAGGTGCTGCTTTGACTTGGTGGAATGGTCAGATAAGAACCTTAGGTCCAGATGTATATTCAATGACTTGGGAAGTACTCAAGAAGAAGATGACAGACAAGTATTATCCGTAGGCTGAAATCAAGAAACTAGAAATCGAGTTGCGGAACCTAAAGGTCAAAGGGAACGATGTTCCAACATATACTGAACGTTTCTAAGAGCTAACCCTGATATATACCAAGTTTGTTGCTAATGAAACTGAGAAGGTTGACAAGTACATCAGTGGACTTCCTGATAACATTTATGGAGATGTCAAGTCTTCCAGACCCAAGACGTTGGATGAGACTATTGAGTTGGCCAACGACTTGATGGATCAGAAACTCCGCACCTACGCGGAAAGGCAGACTAACAACAAAAGGAGAGCTGATGATTCATCCAGAAACAACCATGGCCATCAACAACAATCCTTCAAGAGATAGAATGTCACCAAGGTCTACAATATGGGGTCGGGCAAAAAGAATCCGTATGGTGGATCTTTTCCCAAGTGCACCAAGTGCCATTTTCATCACAATGGCCCTTGTACTCAGAAATGCCACAAATGTAACAAGGTAGGGCACTTTGCCCGTGACTATAGAAGTCCTGGCAACACTAATGTTACTAATGCTCAGAGGGACAACAAGGCAATTCCCAAGGGGAATGGTTGTTTTAAATGTGGAGCTCCAGGACATTTCAAGAGAGATTGTTCAAAGTTAAAGAATAAGGATGGGGGAAATGGGAGTGCACAAGGCTGGGTGTATGCAGTTGGAAATACAGAGAAGAAAGGGAATGCATCAAGGGACTTGGACTCCAATGTCGTCACGGGTACGTTCCTCTTAAACAACCGCTATGCATCTATCTTATTTGACACTGGTGCCGATAGAAGCTTTATATCTACTGCGTTTAGTTCCCAGATTGACATCGCCCCAACTCCATTAGAAAATAGTTATGATGTGGAATTAGTTGACGGGAAAATAGTCGGGGTAGACACTATTATGCGGGGTTGCACTTTAAATTTCTTAAACCATCCGTTCAACATAGATCTAATGCCCGTAGAACTGGGTAGTTTCGACGTTATTATCGGCATGGATTGGTTAAGAAAGTATCAAGCCGTGATTGTGTGTGATGAGAAACTTGTTCAAATTCCCTTGGGGATGAAACCTTGATTTTTCATGGTGATGAAAGTAACGACGGGAGAGATTCTTGGTTGACCATTATCTCATGTTCAAAGGCTCAAGAGTACATAGCGAAAGGATGTCAGATCTTTTTGGCACAGATATCCCCCAAGAAGAAGGAGGACAAGTTGGAAGGAAAGCAACTTAAGGATGTACCAATCGTCCAAGATTTTCCTGAAGTGTTTCCCGAGGACTTGCCAGGTCTTCCTCCGGCTCGACTAGTAGAATTCCAGATCGACTTAATTCCAGGAGTCGCGCCCGTAGCTCGAGCACCGTATCGATTGGCACCGTCTGAAATAAAGGAATTGTCGGAACAACTACAAGAGCTTTCCGACAAGGTCTTCATAAGACCTAGTTCCTCACCTTGGGGAGCCCCGGTCTTGTTTCTCAAAAAGAAGGATGGGTCATTCAGGATGTGCATTGACTACCGGGAGTTAAATAAGCTGACAGTGAAGAATCGTTATCCACTCCCGAGGATCGACGATTTATTTGATCAACTCCAAGGGTCTAGCATTTACTCCAAGATATACTTAAGATCGGGTTATCACCAGCTTAGAGTACGAGAACAATACATTCCAAAGACGGCATTCCGAACTCGATATGGTCATTATGAGTTTCAGGTTATGCCATTCGGACTAACAAACGCATCTGCGGTATTCATGGACCTCATGAATCGAGTGTGCAAGCCCTACTTGGATAAGTTCGTAATCGTCTTCATTGATGATATACTTATTTATTCAAAGGACAGGAAAGAGCACGAAGAACATCTTAAGGTAATTTTAGAATTGCTTAAGAAGGAGAAGTTGTATGCCAAGTTTTCAAAGTATGAATTTTGGATTCCGAAGGTACAATTTCTCGGTCACATCATTAATAACAGAGGCATTCATGTGGATCCAGCCAAGATAGAATCTATCAAGGATTGGGAATCTCCTAAGACACCGATGGAGATCCGCTAATTTTTAGGTCTTGCTGGATACTATCGAAGGTTCATTGAGGGGTTTTCGAAGATTGCTAAATCAAAGATGAAGCTTACTTAGAAAGGAATCAAATTTTACTAGGGTGAAAAGGAGGAAAATGCTTTTCAGTTAATAAAGCAGAAGTTGTGCAGTGCGCCAATTCTAGCTTTACCTGAAGGAAGCAAAGACTTTGTGGTCTATTGTGATGCTTCACACAAGGGTTTAGGTGATGTATTGATGCAAAGAGATAAGGTGATTGCCTATGCCTCTCAACAATTAAAAATTCATGAGAAGAACTACACCACTCACGATCTAGAACTTGGATCGGTGGTGTTTGCTCTAAAGATATGGAGACATTATCTATATGGAACCAAATGCACCGTGTTTACCGACCATAAAAGTCTACAACACATTATGGACCAAAAGGAGTTTAACATGAGGCAACGCCGTTGGCTAGAATTGCTAAACGATTACGATTGTGACATTCGTTATCACTCAGGGAAGGCAAATGTAGTGGCCGACGCATTGAGCTGTAAGGAACGAATTACGCCATTGCAGGTTCGAGCCTTACTTATGATTATTGGCTTGAATCTTCCCAAACAAATACTAAAAGCTCAGATCGAAGCCCTGAAACCAGAGAATCTTGAGAAAGAAGATGTAGGTTGTATGATTAGAAGGGATATACCCAAGGAAAAGTTGGAACCACGCGCCGATGGAACCTTATGTTTAGACGGCAGGAGTTGGTTGCCTTGCTATGGCAACTTAAGATCCATGTATATGCATGAATCCCATAAGTCAAAATATTATATCCATCCCGGTTCCGAAAAGATGTATCAAGACATGAAGAAGCTATATTGGTGGCCCAATATAAAAGCTGACATCGCCACCTATGTTAGCAAGTGGTTGACGTGTGCGAAGGTCAAGACTAAACATCAGAGGCCATC
>BQNB010086744.1:5917-28104 GCA_026074375.1 Tanacetum coccineum | reverse complement strand
GGGTACCACTATACCTACTGTACCAGCTGCACCTTTGTCACCATCTTATGTACCTGGTTCACCTGCAGCTGTATCACCACAACTATCTCTAGATTACATGCCAGTGTTTGATACTAAGAGTAAGCCATTCGAGGATATCGCATCTCCCACCACTATACTAGACCCTCTATCATCATATTCTAAGGCAGAGCCCTTCAAGGACGAGCTTCAGGAGGCCGAGGCTGATCCGGAGGACTTCGCCGAGGAGAACCCTTCATAGGATGACCCCTATGAGGAGGACGAGCCATTACCAGCTCAAATTACACCTACTCCATCTGTTGAGCCCGCACCTGTCCTGCTGGTTATTCACCACCGTAGATGTAAAGCTACAACAAGGAAGATGATTCATCCTCAGCCTGCTTTACCACCATCTACTCTAGCAACTATTGATTAGTGGGCTGCCACATTACCATCTCCATTACCATCATCACCACCATTATCACCACCATCCGGACCATCTCGAAAGAGGTGTAGATCACCCACACCATCACCATCAGATATACCATCTCACATGCTACCATCACATAAGAGGGTTAGAGATGCACCAACAATATATCCTTAGGAGGATACCCTAGCCGAGGCTACAGTAAGATCACCACACCTAGGCTACTAGAGGATTCACCTTGGACAGGAATGTGATCTAAGATTTAGTATTAGAGAGAGCTTAAGGATGTTCCTGGTACCTTTAAGGCTGATGAGAGTTTAGCAGTTGCAGCAGCTCTAGTGCTACTAGCCACTAGTGAGACAGTGGAGCAGATTATCCCTCTATTAGTGACGAGGATTACCCATCACGATAGAGCTATTGATCAGGTCTACAACTATTTAGAGCATATTCCACTAGAGCGCATAGAGAAAATAGATGATGACATTGAGACCTTACAGACTAGCTTAGCATCTGCCGAGTAGGAGATTGTAACTCTTCGTGCTAGAGTCGGGACTTTGAAGCAGCATGATGAGGTTACCAGAGAGTCATCGAGGATAGCCAAAGATAGGATCACACTATTGCAGATTGGAGTTGTGGTTATTGAGTAGCTGGTTGTTGATCTGCAGGATGCACAGGTGACACACATACTTGAGATTACTGAGTTGCACAGGCGAGTCGAGGATGCAGAGACTCGTCTTGAGCAGAGCCACATCAGAAAAACTAGCGATAGAGCTCGCCTACAGAGTACTGAAATGACATTGCAGGATGTTGAGAGTCTACATGCTAGGGTTGAGGTTGCAGAGTAGCGTGCTGAGATACTATAGGAGTCATAGATTTTCTTAGATGGATATTGCAGATTTGCAGGAGTCTCGTAGAGCTGACAGACTCGAGGTTACATAGCCGAGCACGTGACATTAAGACTTTACTCTGGGAGATTGAGAGGCGCCTAGCTCCACGGACAGATAGATTATCATCATTGTAGCTTCTTTTGTATTATAGCCTACTAAACTGAGTTGTACTTGGTTAGTAGAGTTAATGTGAAACTTGTACACTTTTATTCATGTAAAATGATGTATTAAGTATTAACTTGTAATTTTGGTTATAGATATGCTATGTTATGACATTGATTTATTTATGCCATAGTTGATCTCATTTTATATATTCTCTGCGTGTCGTGATCTCATTTTATATATTGTACTTGTTGCGTATCGTGATTATCTTTCGGATGAAATCTCATGTGTTATATTTCTTGTGTGATTTTGAAGAAAATTCCACCAAAAAGAAACGGTATGAACACAGCTGCTATTGAGCAACTGATCGCTCAACGAGTGATTGAAGCACTCGCGGCTCAAGAAACTAACAGAAACAATGGAAACCATCCGAATGGTTGATTCGCGTAGAACGTATCGGTAATAATATTCCCGTTAGAAATAAGAATCACGTGAGGACAAGTGAATTAAATCTTCCGAAGTCGAATCCACGGCGAGATATGAATAGAGATTTACGTTTATATTTCTATTGGATGCTTGATTATCAAATATTTTTGGTTTGGTTTTATACTAATAATATAATTATAAGCTATATTAAAACTAAGTAATATTAAACTAGGCAAATAGATCTAAAATATATATTAAACGAATATGCTTGTCAAGTGAGGTGAAAAGATCCTTAAGTGTGAAGGTAGGTTTTTATCGATGAATTAGTACCCGTCGAATTAACTATTTTCTCACAACGTTGGTTTATTTTGAAAATAATCTCTTATCTTGGTATTAATTACTAGATTATTGTTTAGTTATCCCTTCGGCTTTTGCCCCTCAAAATAACCAAACAAGTAATCTGTATAATCTGAAAACTATTAATCAACGATCCCTTTTTAATTTCACACTTAATTCACTAATCACTACGCACTTAACAAGCATAAAATAAACTACTCACTAATCATAGCAACAATAAAATCAATAATCATATTAAACATATTTAACTAATTAAGCTAAACACTACTAAATATTGAAATAGGAAAGAAAGTAAAACCCGATTGAAGCAACGAAAATGAAATAACCTCCCGATTTAATAAACTAAATAAAACACTTAAGTTTATTTCTAATTTAGATTTTATTAAACTAATTAGTTGATAAAGTTATAAACTTTATATACTAAAAAGCTTGTAAAATCTATAAGAGCTCTAAACTTAAGATATTAAATTAGCTTATTAAACCCTTAAGCTCCTCGCCTTAGATTCTCTTCGAAAAGTGAACGAGAGACTGGTATATTTAAGGATTAGATCTAACCAATAAGCTACTATAAAAAAACTACAAACTTTATGCTAGAAAATAAGCTAAAGATATTAGATCTAAATCCACCTAAAACTAAGGTGATCTCTTTGAAAAGTGAACGCGGATTGGGTATATTTAAAGATTGGATCTAAAACAATAAGCTAGAATAAAAAGCTACAAACTTTAAGCTAAAACAAATGATAAAAAGATAAACTTGAAAAAAATAAGCAATCAAAATAAGCTAATAGGGCTTATTCGAATATGCTTTTTAAACCAAAATAATATGAGAAATAAGCTAAATTAAATAAGCTAATTTCAATAATCTCAAAATAAGCTATATTAATAAGCTTATTTGAAAACTTAAACCAACAAGTATATTAAATAAGCTTATTTGAAATAAGCTATAGAAATAGCTTATTCGAATATAAGCTTAAAAGATAGGATCCAAAAAATAAGCTAATAAGAGCTTATCTGGAAATAAGCTAGAAAAAGAAAATAAGAAAATAGAGGATTAGAGAAAGAAAATAAGCTAAGTGACACCAACCTTTGAAATAAACATCTTCATTAATAATAAGCAAATTCAATAAGCTAAAACAATAAGCTTTAAAAAGCTTTTACAAAATAAGCTAAAACTACACTACACTAATAAAACTACTATGTGAAAACTACACCTACCAACTAATAATCGAATTTGATGGAAATAAGGCCTTTTTATAGCCCATTTAGCCATGGGGGCAATTTTGTAATTTCACTCGAGTCCACAATGCCAACAATTCTTAGACATTTTCCACCAATCAGTTTGCCACCTCAGACCCCCATCATCCAATAATAATTCTCCAATGATTGGCAATGATTGCCTCTAGAAGCCTCAGAAAACGTGTATGACAGCTGCCTTTTTCTTATAACCGTGTACACGTGTCGTGCTCCTATTAGCTGGAATTCTGAACCTCGTACCTGCACCCTTATATGAACCTCGTAACTGAACCTCGTACTAACCTGCTGAATCCTCGTACTAAACCCCGCACTCTGAACCTCGTACTGACCTGCAGAGCTGACATGTTAGAAGCTGCCATGTAGCCGCCACGTGGCGAAAGTGGGTCCCTGTTATCCCATGATATAATCCAAACACAACTTATTAATAAGCACCAATAAGCAAGAAATAAGAAGAAATCTTAGAGAGAGAAAGTAGAGAGAGAAACAACTAGATTAGAGAGAATGGTGAGTTACAAATGTGTGAGAAAATGTAACCAACACCCTTCACCAAGTGTGGTGAAGGGATATTTATACCCATACCTTGCTATCTTGGCACTTGGGCTTTCTAAACGGGCCGGGCTTGGTTTAACTTGGGCTTTGAGCCCGAAACACGGACAATATTAGATTACAATCCAAGCCCGTTGAACCCGACTAGCCTATTACAATACAAGACCTAGTTTGACTTTCTAAGACCGATAACATTCTTGTTTGACTTAATATAATTAAGGCTAACAATCTCCCCCAATGTTGAGGTCTCTTTCTTCAAACTCCTCTGTACCACCGATGACATTGAAGATATGACGTTTGACGTTTATGCTTTGCCTTGTTATGGTCTTGTCTTGTTTGTAATGGCTTTGTTCATCCATGCTTTGTGATCTTGATTTTGAGCCTTTATCTTTTGACTTTGAATTCTTGAGATCGTTATCTTGCATCATCTCCTTGACTTGAATCATCTTGATTTGACTTCCTTGATCAACTTGTGCTCTTGACCAACATGCTCATACTTGTTACATTCTTGTTTGACATATGGTCCCACCTGACACATGTCAGACACGTGGCAGCCATGTGTCAGTCACGTGGCAGCCACATCGTGTCCACGTTTCACCAGGTGGCAGCTGATGTGGCACAGGCAAAGGTTGCAAAACCTGGCCTAAGCAAGGCTCGAACCCGAGACCTGTTGGATAGGAGCTTAAGGGGGAAGCTTGTGCCAACTGCGCCAAGCAGAGTTCCTATTATATATATGCATTATAAATTCTTTAAGGGCTATTAAGAACGACCGGTTCATATTTAATAAAAAAGGGTCAAATAGTTATTTGACCGGTTCATATAAGGAGATTTAGGCCGGTTCAAAAGGTGAGAAAGGTACCGATGGACTCGTAATTTCGTGCTCTTTCCAATGGAGTGCTCGGAGAATTTTTACGACTTCGTTTGAACCTCGATAAACATGAAAACGTTGTCGAAAATCATCCGAAAATCACCGTTTTTGCTTTGTTTGTAATCCTTTGCACCTGCAAGACATAATAACACATACCACACATATTTGCAATATAATTTCTCATATTTTATGGTTATTAGTCCATTTTAGAGTGTTTTCCGAGGCTAAAACGATGTGTGTTTAAGCACACATCAAATTCTTCCACACTAAGCCATTGCTGGTCCCACACGCAATGTTAATTTTACACGTTGTGAAGAAAATCTTTTAACCCACCCTTAACTAATAACCTCACACATCAAACGAGAACAGAAAGGTGTTCATCAATGGGATATATGAAAAATCATTTGTTTCGAAAACACCCCGTTTTAACCATTTATTCATTAATTAAAAAAAATAAGAAAAACCAAGTTATAATTTTATTCAAATTATATAAAAGGTTTTAAGAACGAGAGTTTGTCATCCTCGATTTTCACCATCCCCAAACCAAGCTTAAAACGAAATCACAGCTAAATATAAGATTAGATGCTAACACTACTCATAAATGTTAATTGTGTAAAAGCAGCTACTTCTTGCTCCCTTACTCCTAATTCCTCTAAGGATTTTTATAGATAATGGTCTTATTATTATAAAGGAGACCGGTTTAAACCATAATTAGTTTAAAATCCTTTCCTAAAGAAAAGATTTGCTGAGAAAAAGGTCCCATTAAGGTTCTAACTTCATATGATTTAGGGGATATCCTTTTTATTCATCCGAAACAACTCAACTACGAGTCCAGAGACGGAGGCTTTATTTAGATATCCTCGGAGTCGAAATTTGGCTTTATTATTATTATTATTGCAACAGTATTAGCCCTCAGTCCTTTATAACAACTAAGACAATGGGAGCAAACCATCAGGATATAGTAGTCTTATTTCGACCTCGGGAATTTCCTTGACCTTTTTGAATTTTGAGTCAACGGGAGCGAACCGTTAGGAAGCAGTAAACTTTTATCAGTCTCAGATTATTATTATTATTATTAGTTCCACCCTTTAAACAACTGAGTCAACGGGAGTGAACCGTCAGGAAACAATAGTCTTATTTCGGCTTCGGTTTATTACATTTTATTATCGCCAAATTTCGAGTCGTGAAGTCTTTTAACTTCTGAGTCAACGGGAACGAGCCGTCAGGAAACGATAGCCTATTTCCCCACAACACTGACAAAACCCCGATGTGTACCTTGCTTTTATCAGAAGGAATCCTCTAAGAAAGGATTAAAAATTAAGAATCGTAAAAACCAAGCAACTTTATTTATTGAAAATTATTTTATTTCGTTTATTTAGCTAATGGGAGCAAAAAGCCACAATTAACCTCTATGAACTCTAAAGAGATCCAACTACTCCACGCTTAGCATCTAACTTATATTTAACTCTATCATTTTTCGTTCTTTGCAAAATATTTAAGTTTTGCAAACGCTTAGTCTGGAAAGCTAAGGGGAAAGCTATAGTGCAATACTCGGTGAAGTCAGAATCTCCCTTGTTCTAGCCCACGGTCCTACTTATTTTTACACAATTTTATATCAATTTTTTTTCATAATAAAATAAAATAATATATTGGTCAATACGGGGTTGCGAGGGGCATAGACATGCATAAGTATGATCATTTCGATAGAAATCCCCCCCACACTTAGAACTGAACATTGGCCTTAATGTTCAATAATGTCGGGTGTCACCCCCACACTTAGGAACAAAAAAGGCAAATGCTAAAAATTTCAAGTATGATAGGGGAGGCAAATGCTAAAAATTCCAAGTGTGAAAGGGGAAACAATATATATAAATTTATATATATTATATAAATTTAAGTCGGTGCATCTCGGATATGCGATTATAGTTACTTTTTATCCTTCTTATTTTAAGAAAACTTCTCATTTGATCCTAATATATATATATATATATGATTAGGATAGAAGATTTCCCTAGATATAATCATGCAATAGATCAGAGACCGAATGTTGGAGGATTGAAAACAAGCACGATGGTCTTCACGATCATAGGGAATCCTGCAAGGAAAAACGGATACCTACGAAACACAACATGGAGAGAAGCACTCCCCCACACTTATTCTAATACTACATCACACCTATTCAAAATAAAAATAAAAATAGATAGATAACACGGGTTGCCTCCCGAGAAGCGCTTGTTTATTAATGAGTCACTAGCTTGACTCGCCCAAAATTAAATTTTCATTAAAGTCAAAAAGGCGGGACGATTCAATCTTCGATGGAACTTCTTTCAAAATTTCGAGTCAACGTCAATAACGATTATTCCAAGATCAAAAACTTCATTTTCGTCACCCGAATCGAATAAATCTAATAAGTGAACTTTAGAGAAATTTTCAGGAAAGACGAGGCCAAAACCGTATGATAAAGAAAATAATAGTCTCGGACCAAGTATGTAAAAAACACGATAAGAACCAAAATTGCCATAACGAAAGTATGTGAAGGTAAAGATTGGTTTAGGCATGGTTAAATCAAACGTTAACTTTCCATACGGAGGTGGGATTTGTACGGTACTTTGTGAGCTATGAATTTGCATCTCTTCCATTGTAGTCTCCGTTTCGGACTCATCACTCTTCTCATTCTGAATATCAAAGATAGGATTGTCTGAATATAAAGTAAATTCATATTCGAAATCAAACAAAGGATTTGTGATAATTATATCGAAAGTTTTTGATATCGGATCAAGAGAATCCAAGGGTTTCTTGGATACCTTTAGGATTGGAAAGGGGTCATCAATATCCTTAAGAGGGTTGAACTTGATTTCCTTGTCCCCTATTAAAAAGGTATCAGACGGTTCCCTAATAAGAGGATCGATCTCTGACTTCTTTGCTTCTGAAGGTTCATCCTTTAATAATTTTTCAAGAAAAAGGATCTCTCTCAGAATCATTATTAAGCTCTTGAGGAGGGAGATCTTTTGTGGAATCAATATTTAATAATTTTTCAAGCAAAAGAATATCTCTCTCCGCATCAAATATTTCATTATCAATTCTAGGAGGTATCGAATCAAGAGCAAGAAAAGTGTCGGTCTTTTCCAAGAGAAAATTACTATTCTCGATGGGAGTAAGAGATGGGAAAGGAGACGCGATAATAGAATCAGAAGAAGGAGTAGGGGTGCCACTCAAAGGATGAATCGATTTCTAAACTTTGAACACTTTTGAAGGTTCGTCCTCATCACTTTCATCAGAGTATGTATAGTGAAAAGTGTTAGGATGACCTGGTCCTAGTTGATGCTGAACACTTTGAATTGTGTATCCAGTGTCATTGCCAAGGACCTCAACTTGTTCACTCAATGCGAAAGTAGTCTTAGAATAATGAGCACTCATATATCAGTGGCAGTGTCATACTGGACTTCGGAGTCCCGCTGATAATGATATTGTGTCATATTCTCGATTAAATCATATGCTTCTTGAGGAGTCTTTCGCATGATATTACCGCCAGCAGCCACCATGATTTTGTACCGATCAATCATTGTGATTCCATGATAAATTGTAAGGATTTGATCATTAAGCAAAATTCTATGGTCAGGACTTTTCCGTAAACAAGATTTGAATCTTTCCCAAGCTTCAAATACTGACTCCGTAGGCAATTGCTGGAAATTCAAAATGTCTTTCCTAAGCTGCAACACCTTAGAATACGGATAGTATTTTGATAGAAACTTGGAGAACATCTCTTCCCAAGTATGAATAGAATGAGTCTTAAGAGTATAAAACCAAGATTCAGTTTTATGGGTTAAAGAAAACGATAAAAGATTTAGATTGATAATGTCTTAAGAAATTCCACTGTGCTTGATGAATTGGGTGATAGATAAATACTTATCTAGTTGCTCATTTGCATCTTCACCTTCAAATCCATGGAATTGACAATTTTTTCGAAGCAGTTGAACTATATGATTGTTTAATACAAAATCGGTTCATGGAACGGTGGTCGGAGCGATCGGTCCTCCTCTACCGATGAGTGACGGTTTATGAAGTTCCTCTATGGTCCGAAGATCATGGGAATGAAATAGTGAAAAATCGTACATTGTGGAGAATCAAACGATATAAGGGGATAACAGAATAAGAATTAAATGCTTGAGAAGATAAGGAAGATTTATTTATTTATTTATTTAATAATAGAGTTTTGAAAAAGTTTAAAAGGAGAAATATTGTTGGATTTTCAAAAAAGGTTAATGAAAAAGGAAAACAATTTTTGGATTTTTATAAACGATATTTTAGACAAAGAAAATAATACGAAAATATTTTTGGATTTTTATAAAGATAATAAAAGTGAAATAAAATTATTTTTTGTATTTTTAATATATATATATATATATATATATATAAGTTGTTAAAATAAGAAATGATCTTAACCATTGAATCTATTAATTGTTATGTGATTTAATTAATAGTAGATTTACATGACTTAATGTAACGCCCGACCCAAAGGGCAGAAGTATTACAAACTATGGTGTGACATCAAGGCATACTATTAATCTTAACACAAGCATAAACAGCGGAAGTCTCAAATAAATAAACTAAAGGAACAATAAGTCAACATGACTTAAGGTACCATAAGTTCTTAAAGACAGGACATATCCAAACGAAATAACCGAAAATAACGAATTTCTCAAAAGAAACAAATTCATATATCAAACTAAGTTCTCTAGGGTAAGTCCACACTCAGCAATCATTACCCGAAACAACCCAGCTCCTAGCTTAGTACTTTTGCCGCTATGGGAAAAAAAACAATAGATAGTGCGGCTGAGTTACAAAGCCCAGTGAAAACATATTTAGAATAATCAAATGCAATTGATAACGGAAAAATCAAAGGATACGATTATAAGGTAATAAGGATATCACGAAACATGATCAAAGGGATACAATATAAGGTAAGAAAATCAGAAGTCAATTCTTTGGTGTAAACGTAAGATGAATAAGAAATCAAATTCTAAGTCCAATTACCAAGCCCAAACAATTCTTTCATTGTAAACATGGAGTCGCGAGCTCAAAATTTGTGAAAGACGTGGATGCAACAAACATCAGTCTCCAATATACAAATATATTATGTCATAATCAATCGAATACAAAACAAATCTAGGATGTTCCATGCGCCTCTTAAACAAATATATAATCTTCAATAATGCGCATTTAATATCAAATGGGGAGAGGTGTGAGAAATCACTCACCCCACACATGAGTCATGCCGCAAATGTGCATCATTGACACGCCATGTTACCTTCATGGATAGGAACATTTTAGTGGATCGGGTTCTCAAACTGAAGGGTTCAAAGCCAAAGTCTTATAAAGTTTATCTCAACGGGGATCATAGCAAAGGTTCAATGTTAAAGATTCAAATATCAAATGTAGCATGCAGGTTCAGATAGAACATTAATACATATCATATAAGAGGACCAAGATAAAGGTCAGAGCAAATGTAGCAATTCACTAGAAATCAAAGATAGAGAGGGAATATGTCATGAGAGCCTTACGTTAAGGCAGATATCTGTACTTATTACGAAGCAAAGCAATAATCAAAGAAAACCTCCACAGGAAATCAAAATTCTCCCTCTTGACCGAACCTAAAGAAATGATTAATTCGAATTACAAACCTTTATTTAGTTATACTTTCTATTTTTAGTAACTTTCCATTTTTAGTAACTTTCCATTTTTAGTAACTTTCCATTTTTAGTAACTTTCCATTTTTAGTAACTTTCCATTTTTTTAGTAATATTCATCATTTGAGATTCTATTAAGTATTTTGAATAGCTTAGGGACTTAACATGTCAACCTTACAAGTTTAGGGTTAAATATGACAACTTTCTATATTTTAGGGTTTAATATACAAAATCAACAATTTTCAAGGTTAAAAGTGTAAATATCAAAGTTTCACATTTTATTCAGATTTACTTCCATTTTCTGTATATTTACAAGTCATACCTTATTTATACAATTTACATAATTTAAGCCTTTTTGTTTATTTAATTTTTTAAACTAATTATCTTTAAATATTCCATAATACAAAAACAAGTCCTTATAGATTATAAATATGGGACAAAAATTATACTTTATCATTAAATACTGACCAAACTTCACTTTTCAAAATTTACAATTTCTGTCTCTATTTTATTAATAATTTTAATTACTTAATTATATTTGTAATTAACCATTTAATCCAAATATAATATCATTATGACATTTTATACCACTAAACCTATTTATACAGAATATAATAAGTATAATAACATGTTTACAAACAGACCTCATAGTTTGCAGAAATTACTAAATACCCCTATATTATTAAAAATCAAATCGGTAAGTATTTAAATCAACAAAACCCTTATTTGTTTTTACCAATCAAATACCATAATTTTAACCCCTAACTCATTAGCTTTAATTGAACCTGGAATAATTAGCAAAACCTACCCTAATTTATTTTAACACTTCTTCCCTTTTTCCTTTTATCGCAAATCTGGCAAACAAAGATAAAATCTAAATAATTATTGAATCTCTTCTAATTTTTATCAACATTTTATCTGAAGTTAATATGATCTAATAATCTGTAGAAAAATATAATTTCAAGTGTACAAGGCATTTTTGAAGCCGATTCATATTTTTTTCCAAAATTAGGGTTTCAAACTTGTTTTAATTAATTCGTTCAATATAACTTTGCATGGATATTTTTTCCTACGGTTATTATGGATTAGAATGATGAAAATGAGATACAAAAATACCCTTGTGATCTTGTGATTTGAGGCTTTTATAATACCCGGTTGTGTTTCCGAACCCAAAACATATTACCACGACTCGACCAAGCAATCCACGATCTTCAGACTATTTTTCCCACCTTCCTTGATCTCCAAAACACCTTAGAAAAATCGTCCTAGCCCTTGAAAAATTTTGTGCCGCCTCTTGGTTTTAGGGTTTTTTTTTTTTTTTTTTTTTTTTTTTTTTTTTTTTTTTTATTTTTTTTTTTTTTTTTTTTTTTTTTTTTTTTTTGTTTTTTTTTTTTTTTTTTTTTTTTTTTTTTTTTTTTTTTTTTTTTTGGTGAGTTTTGTTTTAGGGTTTAATAAAATAAAATGTATAAGAAATGAAATAGGGTATTTTGGCCGAATTTTGGGCTTTCAAAATGATTAAATATGATTTTTAATCTTGCCAATATATTTTGTAATTATCTTAATTTTATTTAATTTAATTTGTAAAGTATAATTAAATACATATTAATAAATTCGGCTAATATATATATACATAAATATTAATTATTTTTCTTACAAAATATAAGGTATTTTAATCTTACATAAATTTCATAATTGTCATATGTTGTATTTTTATAATTTCTAGAATTAAAATGAAATTTATGCATGCTTTTATGAAATTTTCTTGCATTAGGGGTATTTTGGTAATTTTACACTTGTTGAGATTTTTAGGTTTTACATTAAATCTTATGCATAAAAATTGATGTACAACCTCTAAAAAACTTGATACGTAACCATTTATAGCTGATACACATGATACATAGTTTTGCTTCCCAAAAGACTATTAATAAAAATAAACATTTTATTCTAAAATTTAGTGATACACTCTTACAAGTTACATCCGAGTTAACAAAACAATTGTTAAACTATGATAAACAACTGATACACAAGAAACTAGTAATACTAAAAATCGCGAACCAACTGCTCGTACACGAACCAAAACCTCCAACAACTCGTACACGAACCAATAACTCGTACACGGACTAACAACTAATTAACGAATATGATATTTGTCCAATTTCTATTGCTTCTCACTTTAACAACTTTAAGCACCTACACCATTTTAACTAAATTATATATATATATATATATATATATAAAGTTTTTATTATTTATTTTTTAATTATTTTTTATATATAAAAACAAAAAATAAACTTTGAAAGAAAGGATCTCACGAAAATAAACTTTCAAAAGAAAGGATCTTCAAGGCACTAACTCGAAACACAACGCAAAAATTGTACAAATCTTCCCGGCATTGGCGCTAAAAACTGATTCACGTAGAACGCATCGGTAATAATATTCCCGTTAGAAATAAGAATCATGTGAGGACAATTGATAATTAAATCTTCCGGAGTCGAATCCACGGAGAGATACAAATAGAGATTTACGTTTATGTTTTCTATTGGGTGCTTGATTATAAAATATTTTTGGTTTGGTTTTTTACTAATAATATAATTATAAGCTATATTAAACTAGGCAAATATATCTAAAATACATATTAAACGAATATGCTTGTCAAGTGAGGTGAAAATATCTTTAAGTGTGAAGGTAGGTTTTTATCGATGAATTAGTATCCGTCTAATTAACTATTTTCTCACAACGTTGGTTTATTTTGAAAATAATCTCTTATCTTGGTATTAATTACTAGATTATTGTTTAGTTATCCCTTCGGCTTTTGCCCGTTAAAATAACCAAACAAGTAATCTAAATAATCCGAAAACTATTAATCAACAATCCCTTTTTAATTTCACACTTAATTCACTAATCACTACTCACTTAATAAGCATAAAATAAAGGACAAAAGCTATAAATGAGTAACCTACTTTTTGTTTTGTGCTACTATGAGTAACATATTTCAAAAAGTATCAACATGAGTAATTTACTTTCAAAAAGTCAACAAAATGTGTAACCATTGTTTTTTCTTATACACTTCAGCTGCCACCTAGGATGTCATGTGTACAACCAAAGTCAAAGTCAACTTCTTTTTCTTTTTTAATTTTTTTAGTTGTAAACTTTATATACTAAATAGCTTAAAGAAAACTATAAAAGCTATAAACTTTAGAAGATAAGCTAGCTTATAAGACCCTTAAGCTCCTCGCCTTAGATGTAAAAATGTTTTCATCAACATTAAAACACAAACAAGGTTATAATAAACAAGATATATGATTAATAAGCTAGAGTTTAAACTAAAACCTACTAAAAATGGAAACTGTTAGATATAAACAAAATTTTTTTACAGTCAAAGTAAAAGTCAACCTTTTTAAAAAAAAAATTTAAAATTATTTTTTTGTTTTTTTTAGAAAAGTTTTTATACTTTGTTTTATAACAATTTTTTTTAAAACATAAAACAAGGTATAACAAAAAAAATTACATTTTTTAAATTTTTTTAAAAGTATTTAAAAAAAACATAAAACAAAGTATAACAAAAAAACTTAAAAAAATAAAAAAAACTAAAAAAATGTAATTTTTTTAAAAATAAAAGAAAAGAAAAAGAAGTTGACTTTGACTTTGGCTGTACACATGGCTTCCTAGGTGGCAGCTGAAATGTATAAGAAAAAAAATTGTTACACATTTTGGTGACTTTTTGAAAGTAGGTTACTTATGTTGATACTTTTTGAAGTAGGTTACTCATAGTAGCACAAAACAAAAAGTAGGTTACTCATATATAGCTTTTGCACTAAAATAAACTACTCACTAATCATAGCAACAATCATATTAAACATATTTATCTAAGTAAGCTAAAAACTACTAAATATTGAAATAGGAAAGAAAGTAGAACCCGATTGAAGCAACGAAAACGAAATAACCTCCCGATTTAATAAACTAAATAAAACACTTAAGTTTATTTCTAATTTAGATTTTATTAAACTAATTAGTTGATAAAGTTAAAAACTATATATACTAAAAAGCTTATAAAATCTATAAGAGCTCTAAACTAAAGATATCAAACTAGCTTATTAAACCCTTAAGCTCCTCGCCTTAGATGTTGGAATAGTTTCATCAAAACACAATACAATCAAGGTTATAATAAACAAGATATATGATTAATAAGCTAGAGATTAAACTAAAAACTACTAAAAATAGAAGCTTTAGATCTAAATCCACTCGAAACTAAGGTGTTCTCTTCAAAAAGTGAACGAGAGACAGGTATATTTAAAGGATAGATCTAACCAATAAGCTACTATAAAAAAGCTACAAACTTTATGCTAGAAAATAAGCTAAAAACATTAGATCCATATCCACCCAAAACTAAGGTGTTCGCTTCGAAAAGTGAACGCGAATTGGGTATATTTAAGGATTGGATCTAAAACAATAAGCTAAGAGGGCTTATTCGAATGTGCTTTTTAAACTAAAATAATATGATAAATAAGCTAAATCAAATGAGCTAAGAAAAAGCTTATCCGAATAATAAGCTAAATTTCAATAAGCCAAAAATAAGCTATATTAATAAGCTTATTTGAAAACTAAAACCAACAAGTATATTAAATAAGCTTATTTAAAATAAGCTATAGAAATAGCTTATTCGAATATAAGCTTAAAAGATAGGATCTAAAAAATAAGCTAATAAGAGCTTATTTGGAAATAAGCTAGAAAAAGAAAATAAAAAAATAGAGGATTAGAGAAAGAAAATAAGCTAAGTGACACCAACCTTTGAAATAAACATCTTTATTAATAATAAGCAAATTCAATAAGCTAAAACAATAAGCTTTAAAAAGCTTTTACAATATATGCTAAAACTACACTACACTAATAAAACTACTATGTGAAAACTACACCTACCAACTAATAATCGAATCTGATGGAAATGAGGCCTTTTTATAGCCCATTTGGCCATGGGGGCAATTTTGTAATTTCACTCGAGTCCAAAATGCCAACAATTCTTAGACATTTTCCACCAATAAATTTGCCACCTCAGACCCCATCATCCAGTAATAATTCTCTAATGATTGGCAATGATTGCCTCTAGAAGCCTCGGAAAACGTGTATGACAGCTGCCTTTTCTTATAACGTGTACACGTGTCGTGATCCTATTGGCTGGAATTCTAAACCTCGTACCTGCACCCTTGTCTGAACCTCGTACTGACCTGCTGAATCCTCGTACTGAACCTTGCACTCTGAACCTCGTACTGACCTGCAGAGCTGACATGTCAGAAGCTGCCACGTAGCAGGTTGTCATTGGACAGCCACCGCCATATGGCGGAAGTGGGTCTCACCTGACACATGTCAGGCATGTGGCATCCACGTGTCACCACATGGAAGCTGACGTGGCCGCTGACGTGGCACAAGCAAAGGTTGCAAAACCTGGCCTAAGCCAGGCTCGAACTCGAGACATGTTGGATAGGAACTCAAGGGGAAGCTTGGGCCAACTGCGCCAAGCAGAGTTCCTATTATATATATGAATTAGAAATTATTTTAGGTCTATTAAGAAGGGCCAGTTCATATTTAATAAAAAGGGGCCAAATAGTTATTTGACTGGTTCATTTAAGGAGATTTAGGCCGGTTCAAAAGGTGAGAAAGGTACCGATGGACTCGTTACTCGTAATTGCGTGCTCTTTCCAATGGAGTGCTCGAGGAATTTTTACTACTTTGTTTGAACCTCGATAAACGTGAAAATGTTGTTGAAAATCATTCGAAAATCACAGTTTTTGCTTTGTTTTAAATCCTTTGCACCTGCAAGACATAATAACATACCACACATATTTGCAATATAATTTCTCATATTTTATGGTTATTAGTCCGTTTTAGAGTGTTTTCCGAGGCTAAAACGATGTGTGTTTAAGCACACATCAAATTCTCCCACACTAAGCCATTGCTGGTCCCACACGCAATGTTTATTTTACACGTTATGAAAGAAAATCTTTTAACCCCCCCCCCCCCTAACTACTAACCCCTCACATTAAACGAGAACAGAAAGGTGTTCATCAAGGGGGTATAAGAAAAATCATTTGTTTCGAAAACGCCCCGTTTTAACCAATTATTCATTAATAAATAACTAAGAAAAACTAAGTTAAAATTTTATTCAAAATATATAAAAGACTTTAAGAAACGGTAGACTATTTCCCCACAACACAGATAAAACCACGATGTGTACCTTGCTTTCATCAAAAAGAATCGTCTAAGAAGGGATTAAAAACTAAGAATCGTAAAAACCAAGCAACTTTATTTATTGAAAATTATTTTATTTCGTTTATTTAGCTGATGGGAGCAAAAAGCCACAATTAACCTCTATGAGCTCTAAAGAGATCTAACTACTCTACGCTTTGCATCTAACTTATATTCAACGCTACCATTTTTCGTTCTTTGCAAAAATATTAAGTTTTGAAAACGCGTAGTCTCGAAAGCTAAAGGGAAAGCTATAGTGCAAAACTCGGTCAAGTCAGAATCTCCCTTGTTCTAGCCTACGGTCCTACTTATTTTTACACAATTTTATATCAATTTTTTTCATAATAAAATAAAACAATATATTGGTCAATACAGGGTTGCGAGGGGCACAGACAGACACATGTATGATCATTTCGATAGAAATCCCCCCACACTTAGAACTGAACATTGGCCTCAATGTTCAAAAATGTCGGTTGCCACCCCCACACTTAGGAACGAAAAAGACAAATGCTAAAAATTCCAAGCGTGATAGGGGAAGCAATATATATATATATATATATATATATATATATGATCAGGATAGAAGATTTCCCTAGATATAATCATGCAATAGATCGGAGACCTAATGTTGGAGGATTGAAAACAAGCACGATGGTCTTCACGATCATAGAGAATCCTGCAAGCAAAAACGGAGACCTACGAAACACAACATGAAGAGAAGCACTCCTCCACACTTATTCTAATACTACATCACACTTATTCAAAATAAAAATAAAAGTAGATAGATAACACGGGTTGCCTCCCGAGAAGCGCTTGTTTATTAACAAGTTACTAGTTTGACTCGCCCAAAATTAAATTTTCATTAAAGTCAAAAAGGCGAGACGATTCAATCTTCAGTGGAACTTCTTTCAAAATTTCGAGTCAACGTCAATAACGATTATTCCAAGATCAAATACTTCATTTTCGTCGCCCGAATCGAATAAATCTAATGAGTGAACTTTAGAGAAATTTTCAGGAAAAACGAGGCCAAAATCGTATGATAAAGAAAATAATAGTCTTGGGCCAAATATGTAAAAAACACGATAAGAACCAAAATTACCATAACGAAAGTGTGAGAAGGTAAGGATTGGTTTAAACATGGTTAAATCAAACATTAACTTTCCGTACGGAGGTGGGATTTGTGCGGTACTTTGTGAGCTATGAATTTGCACCTCTTCTATTGTAGTCTCTGTTTCGGACTCATCACTCTCCTCATTCTGAATATCAAAGATAGGATTATCTGAATATAAAGTAAATTCATATTTGAAATCAAACAAAGGATTTGTGATAATCATATCGAAAGTTTTAGATATCGAATCAAGAGAATCCAATGGTTTCTCGGATACCCTTGGGATTGGAACGGGATCATCAATATCCTTAAGAGGATTGAATATGATTTCCTTGTCCCCTATTAAAAAGACATTAGCCGGTTCCCTAATAAGAGGATCGATTTATGACTTCTTTGCTTCTGAAGGTTCATCCTCTAGTAATTTTTCAAGAAAAAGGATATCTCTCTCAGAATCATTATTAAGCTCTTGAGGAGGGAGATCTTTTGTGGAATCAATATTTAATAATTTTTCAAGAAAAAGAATATATCTCTCCGCATCAAATATTTCATTATCAATTCCAGGAGGTATCAAATCAAGAGCAAGAAAAGAGTTGGTCTTTTCCAAGAGAAAATCACTATTCTCGAGGGGAGTAAGAGATAGGGAGGGAGACACGATAATAGAATCGAAAGAAGGAGTAGGGCTGCCACTTAAAGGATGAATCGATTTCTGAACTTTTAACACTTCTGAAGGTTCATCCTCATCACTTTCATCAGAGTATGTATAGTGAAAAGTGTTAGGATGACCTGGTCCTAGTTGATGTTGAACACTTTGAATTGTGTATCCAGTGTCATTGCTAAGGACCTCAACTTGTTCACTCAATGCAAAAGTAGTCTTAGAATAATGAGCACTCATATCAGTGGTAGTGTCATACTGGACTTCGGAGTCCCACTGATAATGATATTGTGTCATATTCTCGATTAAACCATATGCTTCTTGAGGAGTCTTCCGCATGATATTACCGCCAGCAGCCACCATGATTTTTTCCCGATCAATCATTGTGATTCCATGATAAAATGTAAGGATTTGATCATTAAGCAAAATTCTATGGTCAGGACATTTCTGTAAACAAGATTTGAATCTTTCCCAAGCTTCAAATACTGACTCCGTGGGCAATTGCTGAAAATTCACAATGTCTTTCTTAAGCTGCAACGCCTTAGAATATGCATAGTATTTTGATAGAAACTTAGATAACATCTCTTCCCAAGTATGAATAGAATGAGTCTTAAGAGTATAAAACCAAGATTCAGCTTTATGGGTTAAAGAAAATGGAAAAAGATTTAGATTGATGATGTCTTGAGAAATTCCATTGTGCTTGATGAATTGGGTGATAGATAAATCCATGGAATTGACAATTTTTTCAAAGCAGCTGAACCATATGATTGTTTAATACAAAATCGGTTCATGGAACGGTTGTCGAAGCGATCAGTCCTCCTCTACCGATGAGTGACGGTTTATGAAGTTCCTCCATGGTCCGAAGATCATGGGAATGAAACAGTGAAAAATCATACATTGTAGAGAATCAAACATAAAAGGATAAAAGAATAAGGATTAAATGCTTGAGAAGATAAGGAAGATTTATTTATTTATTTATTTAATAATAAAGTTTTGAAAAAGTTTAAAATGAGAAATATTTTTGGATTTTCAAAAAAGGTTAATGAAAAAAGAAAACATTTTTGGATTTTTATAAAGATAATAAAAGAGAAATAAAATTATTTTTGGTATTTTTTAATATATATAAGAGAAAAAGAAATATTTTTTAAGACAAAGAAAATAATAACATAAAATATTTTTGGATTTTAAAAGATAATGAAAAAAGTGAAATAAAATATATATATATATATATATATATATATATATGTGTGTGTGTGTGTGTGTATATATTTTTGTATTTTATTTTATTTATTTATTTATTTATTATTATTTTTTATAAACACAAAAATGAACTTTCAAAAGAAAGGATCTTAAAGGCACTAACTCGAAACACAACGCAAAAATCCTACAAATCTCCCCGGCAGCAGCGCCAAAAACTGATTCGCGTAGAACGTATCGGTAATAATATTCCCGTTAGAAATAAGAATCACGTGAGGACAAGTGATAATTAAATCTTCCGGAGTCGAATCCACGGCGAGATAGGAATAGAGATTTACGTTTATGTTTTCTATAGGATACTTGATTATCAAATACTTTTGGTTTGTTTTTTTACTAATAATATAATTATAAGCTATATTAAAACTAGGCAAATAGATCTAAAATATATATTAAACGAATATGCTTGTCAGGTGAGGTGAAAAGATCTTTAAGTGTGAAGGTAGGTTTTTATCGATGAATTAGTACCCGTCTATTTAACTATTTTCTCACAATGTTGGTTTATTTTGAAAATAATCTCTTATCTTGGTATTAATTACTAGATTATTGTTTAGTTATCCATTCGGCTTTTGCCCGTCAAAATAACCAAACAAGTAATCTAAATAATCCAAAAACTATTAATCAACAATCTCTGTTTAATTTCACACTTAATTCACTAATCACTACTCACTTAACAAGCATAAAATAAACTACTCACTAATCATAACAACAATCATATTAAACATATTTATCTAATTAAGCTAAAAACTACTAAATATTAAAATAGGAAAGAAAGTAGAACCCGACTGAAGCAACAAAAATGAAATAACATCCCGATTTAATAAACTAAATTAAACACTTCAGTTTATTTTTAATTTAGATTTTATTAAACTAATTAGTTGATAAAGCTAAAAACTTTATATACTAAAAAGCTTGTAAAATCTATAAGAGCTCTAATCTTAAGATATCAAACTATCTTATTAAACCCTTAAGCTCCTCGCCTTAAATGTTTGAATAGTTTCATCAAAACACAATACAATCAAGGTTATAATAAACAAGATTTTTGATTAATAAGCTAGAGATTAAACTAAAAACTACTAAAAATAGAAACTTTAGATCTAAATCCACTCGAAACTAAGGTGTTCTCTTCGAAAAGTGAACGAGAGACGGATATATTTAAGGATTAGATCTAACCAATAAGCTACTATAAAAAAGCTACAAACTTTATGCTAGAAAATAAGCTAAAAACATTAGATTCATATCCACCTAAAACTAAGGTGTTCGCTTCGAAAAGTGAACGCAGATTGAGTATATTTAAGGATTTGATCTAAAACAATAAGATAGAATAAAAAGCTACAAACTTTAAGCTAAAACAATTGATAAAACGACAAACTTGGAAAAAATAAGCAATCGAAATAAGCTAAGAGGGCTTATTCGAATGTGCCTTTTAAACTAAAATAATATGAGAAATAAGCTAAATCAAATAAGCTAATGAAAAGCTTATTTGAATAATAAGCTAAATTTCAATAAGCCAAAAATAAGCTATATTAATAAGCATATTTGAAAACTAAAACCAACAAGTATATTAAATAAGCTTATTTGAAATAAGTTATAGAAATAGCTTATTCGAATATAAGCTTAAAAGATAGAATCCAAAAAAAAGCTAATAAGAGTTTATTTGAAAATAAGGTAGAAAAAGAAAATAAGAAAAATAGAGGATTAGAGAAAAAAATAAGCTAAAACTACACTACACTAATAAAACTACTATGTGAAAACTACACCTACCAACTAATAATCGAATCTGATGGAAATGAGGCCTTTTTATAGCCCATTTGACCATGATGCAATTTCGTAATTTCACTCGAGTCCACAATGCTAGCAATTGTCAGACATTTTCCACCAATCAATTTGCCACCTCAGACCCCATCATCTAGTAATAATTCTTCAATGATTGGCAATGATTGCCTCTAGAAGCCTCGAAAAACGCGTATAACAGCTGCCTTTTTCTTATAACCGTGTACAGGTTTCACGTACCTGCACCCCTGTCTGAACCTCGTACCTGAACCTCGTACTGACCTGCTGAATCTGGTACTAGACCCTGCACTCTGAACCTCGTACTGACCTGCAGAGCTAACATGTCTAAAGCTGCCACGTGGCAGGCTGTCATTGGACAGCCGCCGCCACGTGGCGGAAGTGGGTCCCACCTGATACGTGTCAGACACGTGGCAGCCATGTGTCAGCCATGTGGCGTCCACGTGCCAGCTGTGGCACCCCGAAAGAAAATTTTGATCCCTCTTTTCGTTAAGTAAAAAAATTTTACTACAGGTTTGCAAATTTACCGTTAATCTCAATAAGAAGTCATTCTATGATCGTCATGCATTACTCCTGGTCACGAAAAGTTTA